>ML823171.1:69973-110922 GCA_009831015.1 Picea engelmannii
CGACCCAAAGCTTTATACCTACAGCTTGTCCTCAACAACCAATATATGCAAGCATATGGTGATAATATATAATGTTAGCATATATATTATCATAATCCATTAACATACATTACAAATATTCCCATGGAATAATAATTCAAATATTTGCAAGATATCAATTGGACGAGAAAAGAGTATTTCTATTCAAATAATCAACAGAAGTACATAGGTGAAAAAAATTTGCAATGGCACATATCGGAACCAAGAAACTAAGCCCCTCCAGTTGGGCCTCCACCACTTCAATCCTCCACCAAAGGCAATCTCATATAAAGGATTCAATGAGATTTTTTGTCACAAAGAAGGAAGAGCTTGGGGGTTGAACAAAGAGTTCAAACTTTTAAGGACAAAGGGATGTAGACTCAATATGAAGTGAAATTTATCCAGAGTGTCTTTTCTCTCAAAGTTGAATTGTTCTTTCAAGGCATGGATATGGCTCAATTTATAGCCTTCAAATGGAACTAAAGGGCCGATTCAGATCATTTCCAGTATATGGAAGGTCAAGGATCATGGATCGAGTGACATGGCATGGAAACCCGACATAATTTTTAATTTTGAGCACCAAACTCGGTGTACATGGGTTGTAGTGGAGAAACCTACGTATACACTTGTTGTATAACTGATAGGGCGTGTATATGTGGAAAAATATGTATGTTGGCTCTGGAAGGCACAAATAGGGAACTTCAAGTCTGCATAGGGAAATGGAAGGCCATCCAAGCAAGTTGCATGGAGTGAGGAAAAATTTGTTGTAACAAAAGTGGCTGAACATATATTTTTGAAAGTGAAAGAAAAGGGAAGTTTTCTAAGATTAGGAAGTTTCCCAAAGTTGGCAGCAAGATATTGTGGAACTTTTGAAATATTAGAAAAGATAGGGCTAATTGCATGCATCCATGGGAGTGCATAATGTATTTCATGTGTCATTATTAAAGCAATATGTGTCTGACCCTAACCACATAATCGGCGTAGTGTGCATTGAGGATAGTGCACAATTGTAGGGGAGGGGGAATGTAACATCCTTGCTATAATCCTTGGTTTAATTAATGCTTAATGTAGATATAATGTGTGGCTACGGCCAAGCAATGTATATGTGAATTGTATTTCTGAATTTTAATAATAAAATGTGATGCCAGATGTTAAGGGATGTGGACAAACATGGGGGCTGAATTGATCCAACAAGAGAGGGAGGGCCTAAGAGAATGTTTAAGAGGGGTCCAAGGGGTATTACCCATGTCTATTAATTCCACCCACATTCCTGAATTTTTATTATCATTTGTATTAAACTATATTTTTTGATTGAGTGTCCCCAAAGTAAATCATTGAATGCATGTAAGAGGGTGGATGTAAGAAGTCACATCCCATAGTTATTGAGAGCATGGGGGATGAGTACAATCATCTTGGGGAAGAGTGTGATTCAAGCAAGTAAGCCAAAGAGAGGAAATTTGTATGGGAAATTACAACAATTTTAGACATTCAGTTTTTGTATGAACAACAAGTAGAGAGAACATAAAATAAGAGTTTGTGAAATGGAGTAACCATGGAGGAAGAATTCTAGAGCATTTTGGAGCGTTTTGGAGAATTTTGGATCTAAATACTAAATATACAGGTTTTCAGGCCTAAAGAGTGAACTCATGTGTGAGTGAGACTATAACAACAAGTGTTTGTTGTTGTTTTCTAGTAGTTTTCTTGGCAGTGAGTTCCCTTGAGTTTCCCAACAGAAAGATTCTTGGTTACCTATGCTAGAGAGACCTTGATAAACAAATGGTACACCCAAGGGACTAATATAAATGAAGGCGTACATTCATTGGGTTAGACGGGTCAAGAGAAAGAGAATTGGTGGAAAATCAGCATAGTTGTAGGAAAATACTAGTGGGTTATGGGTTTTCTGATTTGTGAGTGGACAGTGAAATACCACACTCTTTTATGGATTTCTAGACCTAAATCAGGGGTGACTTGCTATTGATATTTGGAACAAAAAGTCTATGGTTGGGTGGAACGTTTGTCCCAAGTAGTTGGTTGCACAATTGAATTAAAATATAAGTGTTTTATTTTATTTTTGTTGTATTTATGAGTTAAATTGTTGTGTGTTAACTCTGTGTTTGAGGAAGATTATATGTTGTTGTGCAGAGTTATTTAAGCTGCATTCATGTCATTTTTAGTATGTTTTACATGAATTTAATTCATGGTAACAAACAATAGTTAAATATGGTTGTAATTTGTGTAACATCCCCACTATAATCCCCAAATTAATTAATTCTTAATGTAGATATAATGGGTGGCTATGGCCAAAGCAATGTATATGTGAAATGTGTTTCTAAGTTTTAATAATAAAATGTGATGCCGGTTGCTAAGGGGACATGGACAGAGATGGGGGTTGAATTAATCCACAACATAAGGGAGGGTCTAGGAGAATGACCAAGAGGGGCCCAAGGGGGAGATACGCATATCTATTAATTCCACCCACGTTATTGAATTCTATTATCATTATGTATTAAACTTTGTTTTCTTATTGACTGTCCCCAAATCCAATCTTTGAATGCATGTAAGAGGGTGGGTGTGAGAAGTCACATCCCATAGTTATTAGGAGCATGGGGGATTATTACAATCGGCTTGGGGAAGTGTGTGAGTCAGGAAAGAAAACCAAAGGGAGGAAATTTGTATGGGTAGCTACAACAGATTTAGATAGTCAATGATTTTGCATGAGCAATGACTAGAGAGCTTGGAGTTGGATCATCCATGGAGGGAGAATTCTGGAGCATGCTAGAGCATATTTGGAGCATAATTGGAGTTGAAGACTCAAGAGATATTTTTCCAGGCCTAAAGAGTGAACCCCTGAGTGAGTTGCACTATAACAACAAGTTTTTGTTGTTGTTTGCTAATATTTTTCCTCGCAAAAAGATCCCTTGAGTTCCCAACTGAGAGATTCTTGATTACCTCTGCCAAAGAGACCCTAATACATGAATGGGATTCCTGAGGAACTGAGATTAGTGAAGGGGTACATTGCTTTGGTTAGGAAGGTCCAAAGGAAGGGATCTAGTGGAAAATCGGGATAGTTGCAGGAGAATATCAGTGGGTTGTGGGAATTATGAGTTGTGAGTGCACAGTAAGAGATCACCCTTTTTGGTGGATTAATAGCCTCGGATCGGGGGTGACTTGTTTTTTAGATTTGGAATAGCAAGTCTATGGTTGGTTTGAACTTCCATCCTAAGCAGTTGGTTGCACAATTGTTTTTAAAAGATAAGTGTTTTATCTTGTTGTTGTGTTATTTTATGAGTTTGTTTGTTGTGCATTAACTCTGTAATTGGGGATGATTTATATGTTTCTATAATAATCTATTTACTTCATTCATGTGTGATTTTAGCATGTTGTAAATGCATCTAATTTATGGTAAAAGGCAACAATTAAAACTATATGTAAATCGTAGCTGGAAGCTATAGGAAATTAATCATTTAGCTGTAAAATTTTAATTTTAATGAGTATTTCACATCGTAATGTTCCTTACCTGGGAAGGGGGACATTACAATTCTTAGTCGGTAAGCTACATAAAACTAGTTATCTTTAAAAATATATATTTATGTGTTTTCCACACGTAATGGTCCTCGGTTGGGTTGGGAAATGTTACAGTAAAGGTTGCTTCTCAGGGTTAATTACCATGAACAATACATGCAAAACCACAACACAAACCCTCTCTAGGGGGTTTTTGGTATGAAGGTTGGATATGGATGTCATTAGGAGATTTTGCAAACCAAGGATGGGTTGTATGGATTTCAACATGGTTGACAAAGGAAAACAACTAGATCGAGATATTGTTGAATCTTCTCAACCATCACATGAGTCCTTTCTAAGGGTTCTTTTTAGGCCTTCAAGTGGGATACAAGTGTCGTGGGTAGGTTTTGTGCACTAGAAATGGGTTTGGATTGTGCCACAAATTCAAGGGAATATAAAATGGCTTTAACCCTGAATTGAACCTTCTTGCAGTCAAGTGCCATGAACAAATCCTCGACACAACAACTTGAGCCCTCACTAGGGGGTCTTTTCCCTGTGAGTTTAATATTGGTTCCATTAAGTTGTTTCATGCATAGTGGATGGGTCTTGAGCCCTTGAACATAGTCATTGTAGGGAAACAACATCTTCAGGCCCTTATCGTTGATTGGAGGAGGGAAAGAACATTCCCAATCCCTAAACATAGCTTCTCTAGCTCAAGCAAAATGAACATATCCTTAGAGTTCCACACAGGATCATGGATGGTTTAAGGGGCCTTGACCATCATTAAACACAAAAAACTAGTGTCTTAAAATATTATCGAAGATTCTCGAGATCAAGAGACTTGAACAAGTGTTGAGGTATAAAAAGGGTCAGGGGAGATTAGGGGAGACACAATGCCTTAATACCTATTGAACCTTGCTTGATTAGCATGAACAACACCTATAAACCATGACATGAGCCCTCTCTATGGAGTCATTTATACCCAATTTGAATATGGGTGTTGTTATGAAATCTCGGGCATCATGGATGGGTGTTAGATCTATGATCATAGTCAAGGGAGGGAAACAAGAGCCTTTGTCCCTAAACCTTTCTTCTAGGGCTCAAGCACCATAGAGGAGTACTCAAACCTCCACATTTGACCTCTCTTGGTTAACAATCACCTCCAAGGGTTCTATGGGAACCAACACTAGGTTAGGTGTGCACTAGGAATTTTTCTTGAGGACTATCCAAGGTCAAGGGAGGAGAATAATGGGCCTTGTGCCCCAAATGATGCTTTTAGGGATTAATCAACATGAACAATGCCTACTAACCACAAATATTCAACGACTATAGTATTGAGCAAATCCTCAAATGACCACACAAGATCCTTGTATGGTATATTTGGCCTAACCAAGAGACAAGGGTGCCACGATTAAACCACAACACATGCCCTGAATGAGAATATTGTTTGAGGCCCACACAATGAATCATTCCCCAAGCCATGGTTAGCGTTATTTACCATCCAAGTGGGATATGGAATACATGAGTATTTTTTGTGCATTGGAAATGGTATTCAAGGTTTAAACATGATAAGGGGTGAAACAAGGGGCTTAAACCCTAAATTAAGGACTTTTATTCTAGCTCTAGAACTATGGTTATGGGAGGAAAACACTTGGACCTTAGACCTTACACGTCACTTGTCATGATCAATTTCCATGAATAACACCTAGAAAACCACAAAATAAAGCCTCTCTAGGAGTTGTTTGACATGAAGGTTGGATATGGATTCCATTAGGATATTTTGTACACCAAGGATGGATTGTAAGGTCTTGAACATCATCTACAAAGGAAAACAAGTTCCTCAAGATATTGTTGAATCTTCTTAGGCTCAAGAGCTTTGAACTAGTCCTCATACTAACACATGAGTCTTCTAAGTGGGATATGAGATATTGATGTCATTAATTGGTTTTTGGAATTTGTGTTGGGTCTATAGGCCTAGACTATGATCAAAAAATAAAACAAGGGCCTTACATAGGAAAAATAAACTTCTAGGTCTCAAGTGACATGAACAAGGCCTCAAACCAAAACACATGTCCTCTATATGGGGTATTTGACCCCCAAGTGGTATTCCATGCACCATTAGGAATTTTTTCACAAAGAGGGTGGGCCTAATAGGACTCTGCCTAGGAGACAAAAATAGGTTCTAATGTTAAACCTTTCCTTATGAAAAATAGGTCCTAAAATAGGCCCTAATGCTAAAGGTGATGAAAATCTTGTAAGTTTATGAATATATGTGATAGGAACACCTGCATATTCCTATAAATTTAAGAAAAAATGGTCAGACTAACTCTTTTCCTCTATGTTCTATATGAGTGGGATACTTTGGTTTTAGCTTCAAAATGACAAACTTATTGGTTTGGGTTGCATAAACAAAAACACACCAATTTTCCTAGCTCCTGGTTTTTATCTTTGTTTTCAACCACGATTCCAAATATGGTCCACATAATCATTGTTGATGAAATTGTACACACATATAGAGATTTGTATATAGATTTTAAATATAAGTTTTTTAAAGAAAAAAATATTGCTTTCTATTTTTTTATTAATTTTTGTTTGCACATATATCATAATTTTAAAATGCATAGGTCCTTTATTGATGACATGAATTTTTATTGCCTAGATCATTTGGAAAACAAATTTTATGGTGCACAAGTAAAGTCGGAGGCCTACACACTAAAAAAACAAAACATTGATTGATTATGGTAAGACCCTCAAATGTGATCTTAATGTTGGACCTATTTATTTCATGGCCTCGTTGACTTATATAACTTTAAAAAATGGAAAAATAGTGGTGCATAAGAACAGGATGTTATCTACAATTACACAAAATTGTTTCAAGAAATTCTATAATTTTAATACTAAACCGACATCTTAACATGAAAATATACATTATATTTTAGAGAAACAATAACATACCAATGTTAAAAGAATGAGAACTTTTATGAAATGCACATATTTTCCATTAACAATAGTTATATATTCTGAAAGCTTATTCAATCTCTAATGTTTCATATTTTTACACCATATTTTAAAAAGTTGTACATGTACCTCCAATAACTCATCCTAGTCAATGAATTATTGTTTTTTTATATTTCCATTGCAGCTAATGTGCCATGAGAGGGAAGTAGTAGCTTGCACCAACATATTAAATATTAATTTGACAAGAAAATAGTTGATCGTAACGTTTCTCTCAAACCTATACTAATACATTAAAAATAAGGGTAATGTAACGACCTCATAAAAATTGAATTTATACTATTTTTAGTTATTTTTAGGATTTGTATTTGCTTTGAAAAGGGTTTATGTCCCATTTTTATATCTTAAGCAAATTAGAAAAAGAAAATAATGAAATACAAAAATGATAAAATTGTATAGAGATTTAAAGAGAAAGATATGAACTAATATAAAGTCAAAGTACTTTGATCACAAAGTAAAAAGTGTACTCTCTACCTAAGAGAGACTAATAATGCATAGATAATGTATGTAATCTCCAAGTGTGTTCATGCTTCCCCATACACGGCACACAAAGTAAGTCGGGGTTTCGAACCGATGACTTCACATAACAGAGTGCCTTAACAATACACTACATGATTACCCTACACCCCAGAGGCATATTAATTAAACTTTAACTCTAACATAAAAGGTTATAAAATCTTAATAATAACACAAAATTCACTACCCACCATTTAATAAATACTATTTGACCATATTTAATTTTATAAAACTAACCTCATGATAAATCAATTGTGTGACATGAATAGTTACAAAAAACATACAACTGGTGAGGAATGATTGTTATCCTCCCCACCAGGGTTGAATTCCCTTAAAATGACATGTTGTGATCATAATGAGTATATTGTTGTAATGGATTTGAGCCTTCTTTCACTATATGTAATGGAAATTTTCCTTTGATTCAATTGTATATCAAGGAAACTGCTTTTTTTAAATAAAAATAAAAAATATAATAGGAGATAATAGGTGTTCTTATCCAAATGAGGTAATAAGATAACTCAGTCTTTAAGTCTACCACATTGGCATAAAATTTATGATGACATCTCAATAACGAAATTGACACCATGCTACATCGCACCTACCACTTAAAAAACTCATAATTGTTAATTTTAAATATACAACTTTAATTGAATTATTATTTTTAGATAGAAGTAAGATAATTAGTAGATAAATTCAATCTAAGTGTCCACTCTATGATAAAAATGAAACCTTGAAGAATTTTTTTAATAGTGTAAGCATGCCCAATTTTCTTTAGATTGAGTATATAAGTTGTATCAATTTGCTTTAGATTTAGTATCAAAGTTTTATCAATATTTGCTTCATTGAGTATTACTTGGAATTCAATTCAGTTTGTTTAGGAGATTCTTTCTTATGTATTGTGGAATTCCATATAACATGCAAATGCATGATACAACACGATGTAACCAATAAACTTGGATTCATTCACAAGATCTAAAAACCATGCAAACACACAAGAATGGAAATTAACTCTCTGTTAGTCCTTCTCCATCCTAACTATTACAATGGAAGCTCAACCCCTTATAACTACTATCTGAGATTTTCGTAAACAACTAATTTTAGAAAAACAACTTATTTTAGGAAATTCTCTCATGACTCTAAAACTGACCAATAACTAAGAAATAACTAGAGAGACACTATTTTTCAACTCACTTATCTGAGTAAGTTCATAAACTAAGAGATAATTCATAATTAAAAATTTGAAAATTCTCGTAAAAACACTAAAACCCCAATTTGAGGCTTTATATGAAGGAATTTGGCCCCGGAAAAGTGTTGAAACGATGTGTAATCTAAAGGATTAGATTGGCACAACAATGAACTCTTAGAGACACAACTCCCTATAAAATTTCATCCCAAACGGATAACCGAGTCAAAAGTTATGACCCTCGAAAAATCCATGCATCATTCTCCTCTGGTTGAAAAGAACGCAGCTCCTGCAAGTTACTGTCTTCAAACTATTGCCACTTACAGGGATCTAGGTTCAACAAGTCCCCCTCTATAATCCATGTACTTTCTGTTGGTGCTATGCATTACCACTGGACCAGATATTGGTTGTATTGGCTTTATCGAGTATGAAGGGTCTTCTTATCTAAAATATGCACAATCTTTTCCATTTTCTTGCTCAGAATGGCTTGTTGCCAATTCCCCTCTGACTCATTGTCATTACCCATATCATTCCCATGGAAGATATACAAATCAGAAACGTTAAACAAAGGGGAGATATCAAGATCAGCTAGTAAATCAACCTTATAAGCATTCTTGTTGATTTTCTTGAGAATCTTGCAAGGACCAATTTTATTATACTTCAATTTGTGGTAGGTTCCTCTAGGAAATCATTCTTTTTGTAAATAAGCCATCACCAAATCACCTTCATTGAATACCTGGTATTGTCGGTGAGCATCTTTTATAAAAAAATTATGTTCATTATCGGCCTATAGTTTTTATCTCACATGTTGTTGCAACTATTGAATGTGTTCTGCAAATGCTTCCCCATCATCATTGATCTTATCCCTAAGTGGTAATTGCACCAAATCTAGGACACCCATAGGATTTCTATCGTAAACAACCTGAAATGGAGATTTACCTATAGATCTATGCATTGAACCATTGTAGGCAAATTCTGCTTGAGGTAAATCCAAATCCCATTGCTTGGGCTTCTCTCCAACAATGCTATGTAACAGGTTTCCAAAACTCTGATTTACTGCCTCAATTTTCTCATCTGTTTGGGGGTGATAGGCACTGTTGAACTGTAATTTAGTCCCCATTTTCTTCCATAAATCCCTCCAAAAATGACCCAAGAATCGAGTATTTCTATCAAAGGTAATAGTTTTGGGAACCCCATGCAATCTAATAAATTTTGAAAAAAAAAAACAATTTTGCCACCCTCGATGCATCACTAGTTTTATTGCAAGCAATGAAATGAGTCATTTTATAGAACCTATCAACAACCACAAAAAAGAATCATTACCTCGTTGTGTGTTTGGGAGCCCCAACACAAAATCCATGCTCAAATATGTCCATGGGCCTGTGGGCACTAGTAATGGCATATACAACCTTATGTTCTGTGAGTGTCCTTTATCCATTTGGAAAATCCTACACCGTGCCACATACTTGGTTATATCATTTTTCATATTCGACCAGTAATACTTATATTCGATTAAGGATGGTGTCTTATCCTTTTTCCAAAATGTCCTGCCAAACCACTACTATGAAGGTCTCTGATAATATTTTCCCTCATTGAACCAATTGGAATGCATAGTTGTTTTCATTTAAATAGGTAGCCATCTTGCATAAAATATTCACCCTGATTGAGATCCATGTTCCCAACAAATGGATTTTTCAATTGTTCCACAATATCCTGAAAATCATTATCAGATGCATAGAGATCCTTTAATGCAGCAAACCCAATTACTTGATTTTCCATGGTTGTCAAAAGAACAATGCATCCACTCAAATCATTTGCAACTTGATTATGTCATCCTAATTTGTGTTTCATAACAAAGGTGTAGCATGTAAGAAAGAGACCCATTTTGCGTGTGTGTTATTCAAATTATTTTGGGTGTTTACATATTTTAATGCAATGTGATCAGTAAATAACACAGACTCTTTTGGCACTAAATAATGCCTCCAATGTCGCAATGCTTACACAATTGCATAAAATTATACATCATATGTGGAGTAGTTCTTTCTTACCTCATTCAACTTTTCACTAAAGAATACAATTGGTCTACCTACTTGTCTAAGTACAACTCCAATGCCTGCATGATGTGAATCATCATAGTCTACCTCAAACACTTTGTCAAAATCCGGTAAGGCTGATATGGGTGCCTCAGTTACCTTCTTCTTTAGAAACTTAAAAACTTTCCTCCACTTCATTGGTCCACATGAATGTCTTGCCTTTTGTGCAATCTATTATGGGTGCTTCAATACTACTAAAATTTTGAATAATTTTTTGGTAAAAGGTAGCTATCCCATGAAAACTTCTTACTTTTGTTATGCTCCTAGGACTAGGCCACTCCAAAATTGATCTAACCTTCTCTAAATACATCTTGACTCCTTCTGTCGAGATGAAAAAACCCAAACATACCAAACTTTCTTGCAGAAACCTACATTTCTTCAGGTTTTCATAAAGTTGATGTTTTCTCAATGCATCCAATATAATTTTTAAATGCTACAAGTGATCTTCTTTGTTGTTACTAAAAACTAGGATGTCATCAAAATAAAAAACAACAAACTAACCAATATAAGGTCGAAGCACAATATTCATCAACCACATGAAAGTGTTAGGTGCATTAGACAACCCGAATGGCATCACCATCCATTCATATAGTCCATCCTTGTTCTTGAAGGAAGTTTTCCATTCATCCCCTTCATGAATTTGGATCTGGTGGTATCCACTTAACAAATAAATCTTACTAAAATACTTAGCTCTCGCTAGAAAATCCATCATGTCATCCAAGCACAGTATAGGACATCGATATTTGATGGTAATTTTATTGATTTCTTTGATATATGTTCACATCCTCCATATATTATCCTTTTTGGGAGTCAACAATGTTGGTACAACACATGGACTCATGTTTTCTCTTACCAAACCTTTCTTTATAAGATCTATCACTTTTCATTTGATCTTTGCATGTTGTGTAGGACTCATCCTATAGGTTTCTTGATTAGGTGAAGATGATCCTGGGATTAGATCAATTTGATGTTGAATATCCCTCTTTGGTGGAAGACCATCAGGCAGATCATTAGGGATAACATCAACATATTCTTCTAGTAACTTGGCCACTTCAGCAGGAATTGGTACATCTTCCACATCTCATTTTTGCACTATTAATGCATAATAGAATCATGTTTCCTTCGTTTCCTTAACAAACTCTATTTCTGACAATATATTCTCAGTTTTTCCCTCATCCTTAAGGGGCAATAAGATGACTTTTAATCCATCCTTCCAAAAGGTGTAGGTATTCTTTCCTCCATCATGCATGACTTTTATGTCATATTGTCAAGGCCTCCCCAATAATAGATGGCATGCATCCATTGGAATGACATCATACCATACTTCATATTTATAAGTATTACCGATGGAAAACTTGATCAAACATCTTTTATTAATGGTGACTTCATTCGCCTTTTTTAACCCTGCAATTCGGTAAGAATGGGGATGTGTTTCACAGCGTAATTTCAACTTATCTACCGTCTCTTTGGAAACCATATTCTTGCAATTTCCACTATCAACAATAACTTGACATACCTTTCCCCCAGAAGTGCATCTAGTTCAAAAAAAAATTATCTGAAGCCAAGAATATTCATTGTCGCTACTCTACATTTGCTCTTTTTCAGGAATCACCATTGAACTTTCTATCATGAGACTCTCCCCCATATCAGGCATGACTTCAAATTCAAATCCTTCTTCTTCATTCTCATCTTTGACCAAGTTCAAACTAGGTTGGTGTCCTTTCTTCATCTCTTGCATGTTATAATTTGGGCATTCAAATGCGTGATGACCCTCTACACCACACCTAAAACACACATAAGGTCCTCCTCTGCCACCATCGTAACCTCTACCCCTATGAAATCATATTCCTCGTGGTTGATTCAGGTTACCTTGTCAAGTATCTTCTGCTTTCTCATCTCCTTGGGATGATTCTCATCTGTCATATTTAAAACCACCCCGTGAGGTAGAAGATGTACGCCTCCTTGATCCTCTATTCCTTTGAGAAAATTGTTGTTTTTTATTTTCCTCGGCCTTTAAGGCTAATTGGTATGCCTCTTCCACGTTGTGAACCCTATGCATGCTCAATTCATCTTGAATAGAAAATTTTAAACAATTTGCATACCTTGTAGCTAGTTTTTCATTAGTTTCCTCATGATCCACATGAATGGAAAACTGATAAATCTCGTTCGTGAGTTCCTCCATAGTGGATAGGTTTCTCTTCAAGTTATGAAATCTACAAAAAAGGATCTGGGCATAGTCCAGAGGGAAAAAATAATCTCGCATTTTTTTTTCCATCTTGCTCCAGGTCCTAATTTTGTCTTTTCCTTTTTCTGCTCTGTCTTTCTGCACATGATCCCACTAGATCATGGTGTGACCCTTCAACTTGGTGCATGCAAATTTCACCTTCTTTTCCTCTGGCATAGGATGTCATTAAAAACATTTCCATGGCATTCATCCAATCTATTAACTCCTCTATTTTAATATTCCATTCATATTCTAAAACTTCCATCTTGATCCTATCATTTCTCCCTTCTAGAGCCCTAAGCATCCTTTCTTCAAAAGGCATGCGCTCTAATTGTTCTTCTTATTCTTATTCATGTTAGAACATGCTTATCTACATCTCCTCAGACTATCCCCTCATTAGACACTTCTCTTTTTATAATTCTCTGACTAGCCAACACATTTGTAAAATCTTCTACTTTCCTTTGGAGGTTTTTCATATCTTTGTGCATTTGAGCAAGATACCTTGCACTCCCTCTTCCTCTCTCATCCATATTCCTACTTTGATACCAGATGATGTAACCAATAAACTTGGATTCATTCACAAGATCTAAAAACCATGCAAACACATGAGAATGGAAATTAACTCTCTTTTATTCCTTCTCCATCCTAACTATTACAATGGAAGTTCAACCCCTTATAACTACTATCTGAGATTTTCGAAAACAACTAATTTTAGAAAAACAGTTAATTTTAGGAAATTCTCACAGGACTCTAAAACTGACCAATAACTAAGAGCTAACTACAGCGACACTATTTGTTAACTCACTTTTCTGAGTAAGTTCATAAACTAAGAGATAATTGATAATTAACATTTTAAAAATTCTCGTAAAAACACTAAAACCCCAATTTGAGGCCTTATATGAAGGAATTTGGCCTCGGAAAAGTGTTGAAACAATGTTTGATCTGAAGGATAAGATCGACATGACATTGAACTCTTCGAGACACAACTCCTTATAAAATTTCAGCCCAAACGGATAATCGAGTCAAAAGTTATGACCCTCAAAAAATCCCTACATCACAACATCGCTTTTATTTAATATAATGACTCTCTAATCTATGTTGATATGTATTTAAAGATTTGGGAGTAAGCATTGAAGGTGAAGATGGAAGTGACATACATGCTAGAGTTAATGGATTACTGGACTGGTTATTGTGTTTCCATAAAAAGTGTGCCTCTTAAAAGATATGCTCCTTATCATTGTAGACATTCTAGATATTTAGTGGTAGTAGACCTTAACATAGTGCAAGTCAAATATCTAAAAAGGAAAAGGAGTTGGTCCCAGCTAAGGCCTTGAAGGTCCCTGATTCAACAAGTTTATAACTATCCCTTCAACCATTTTTGAACCAAAATATCTTGAAGAACATATTTAGGGAAATGATTGATGAGAGCCTATTATGGTCGATCCTGAGTCCAAATCCAAACGTTGTGAGCCTCCTCTTGAAGACAAAGATCCCCTTCCATTAGTGGCTTTGGTTCTAGTACCTCCTCAAACTAATCTTTAAATTCAACGAGATGACATGTTTTACTTATGTTTATTACTATCTTCTTGAACATCGTGGCTCGGTATGACATTTAAGTTTGTTCTTTGTGTCACAAGTTTTGATAAGCTAGATTTTTTTTTAAGAACTTTAACTTATAATTATTGTCTCACATCCTTAAGTTTTTTAATAAATTATATATATACTCTATTTTAGACACTTATTATATATATATAACACGTTTACCAAAACAAAGACTTACACTATGTAAGAAGTGGAAAAACATACAAGTTGAAATAATGAACAATGTTTGTCGGAGAAAAATGTGATGGAAAATACTTTCAATGCTCACATTTGAGATGATGAAAAATGTTTCTCATTTAAAAAATAGTGATTGCAAATACTTTCAATGTTCAAATTTGAAATGAGATAAAATTATTTTAATAATATATTGTTGTGTAAATAAAGTGAGTAGAATTTACTATTGCATTTTAGATGGGGTGGTATACCATATCTCAACAATTAAAAGTAAATGTATGTTTTTTTTTAGGAATTTGGTGAAAGAGATATTCTACTCTTTGATTGTTGTACTTAAATTAAAAGTAAAATCCATTTGTTAATAAAATATCATTTATAACTCAATTAATTATTAAAGATAATTATAATATAATTTGATTTTTTTTTGTATTTGTGATTGTGATTAACTAATGAATTATGAACTTCAACACTCTATTGACTTTAGATAAATATCCACTTCGGCATGAAAAGAGCGATTTCAATCTTATACTTTTCTCATAGAGGAGTAAAAATTATATCACTTTTATAAGGGGGTAAATTACAATTATATTGACATATATTTTTCATCCTATTGATAAAACCTAAATTATTTTAGGTTATATTTATGTCATGTGTACAATGTAAAGTTATTAAGTATTTAAAATGCCTCGTCTATAATGATTTAAGTTAGAATTTAGCTAAACAATATCAGGGATGATTTTAAGGATAAAAATTTATTTTAAATGTAGAAATTTTGGCGAATTTTTCTAATCCTTCATATGCCAACTATAAATGTTTGGTGATATTTTTGTAAAAAGATTCAAATTTCTAAGGATTTTATATAGTTTTTATAAAATTTTGGCGATTTTAAAGGTAAAATAATTTTATCCTATAAAATTTGGGCGAGTCATTTTTAAAATAACAAATCTCATTTTTGGAAAAACTATGGAAAATTAACCCATAAGCGAAATTTAACCCCTAAAATCATCCTTGATCGACATCGCTAAAATTTTATTAAATTCATTTATTTTTTTTATAAAATGAACCAAAACCTTTAAAATTTGTCAATAAATAAAACTCCATGAAAAACTATGATTTTCAACTATTTTTTTATTGAATTTAAATTAAAAAATAATTATATATAAAAATATCTTAAATTCCGTTATCCCATAACTAGAGTCATATGTAGACATAATTGAATACATTTGGCTTTGTTTCAAAATTGCATGAGTTTGTCACAAAGTTGTCAATAGCGTTGACACTTGTATTGATTTATTTTTATTTTTGTTAGAGACAAAGGACAACCTCATAAGTTATTTTTATGGGAATTCAAAAATATTTTCTATGCTTTTAATGAGGTGTTGTTATTTTATTTCTTTATTTCTTACTTAGATAATAATTATGTTTATATTTATAAATAAAAATTTTACTATTTATTACATCAACACTTGAGAGTAGAACACACAAAGAACATCTTGTAAATAAAAAAGAATATTTGAACATAAGGAATGAAAAATAGTTTATCACATTTTATCGTATCTATTTTAACATCATGGAAGGACACAACAATCTATATAAAGAAAAATGAACAAAACAAATGACAACAAGAAATAATGATTTCAAAGAAACAAATGATTTAGTCACATTCGTATCATAAGGATGCATAGGAAACACATTCTCGAGATTTCATGCTTAAAATAGAAGTCTAAAATCAGAGAAATTATGAACCCCAAGATAGCTCTCTATGGGATTTCAAAAAATAAGTATAAATTGAGTGTTTGAACACCAAATAAAATGTGTGTGTCAACTAAGCACTACACAATATTTCTTATATTTAAATGGGAAATAGGAAATGTGATCTCCCTAATGGGTTGGGATGGGGCTCTCGTGGACCATGTATCAAGAAGAGGCATTTTGGAAGAAAAGAAGAGATAATTAGAAATCAGTCCTCCAAACAATAACACTAGAATGAAAAGAATTAGTTGATTTGCTAATGGGGACAGGAAAGCAATGAGGGAAATTCTTTCAGACAAAGTGTATACTCACAAAAAGTGGAAGCAAAAGGATCTTTTTTTCTTCTCTTGCATCCTTTATATAAGAGGGGCATGTCCAGACGAACCATCGTAGCCGTTTATTTGGTCTTCGGGACTAGGGTGGATTGACAATTTCTTTTAACACACCATTGAGCCATTCTTGAATGTATTCACATAACGGTGCCATAGTTATATCTTGTTTTACCTCAATTTTGAAGAACTCATCTTCAATGCTCTTCAATGTGTCCCACTATTGATGCATCATGGATGAGTGGTCTTCATTATCATTCATGAAATCGATGAGCCATTGATGCAATTCTTCTTATGGGAAGCTTTCCATGTCAACGAATTCCGCTCTCCATGCAACCCTTAGTGCATTGAGTTTCATTTCCACTCGGTCCTTATTCAACAACATTGAGTCCTTTATGAAAAAGGGACCTTCCATGTCCTTTATAACATCAAGGAATTTCAGGAACAATAAACTTTATTTTCCATTAGAGAATCACATGTGGCAATCAGTTGTCATAGAGAATCTATTCTTGCTAGCTAACTTGCTTCATCCTTCTTTTGGAAGGTAGGTCAGGTTTCATATCACTAGGTCATCCATAATTGATATTCTCACCATGAATGTGCTCACAACATTCTTATAGAAATGTTCATCACTCCACATATCCTCTTGTAGATACTCTTTCAAGGCATGGATTCTTTTTGCTACGACAACAACTTCTACAACTATTTCCCAAACCTCACGAATAATGTCGAGCCTCTTATCAATATTTTCAACTACATATCTTCTGACATCGGTGAGTAGTTTCATGGCCTTGGTAATCTTGGAGGATGATCTGACCATTTCCTTAGGGAACTTCTCTAGGACCATCACAACTAATGGTTCTGCAAATAGCATGTTTGGGGTAAGAGCCTCTTCCAATTCCCTTATTCTCATCTTCAATCTCTCGTTCTCTATTTTTGTCTCTATTATTAAGTGAGCCAAAGATTCCCCTATAGCTTGATGGACTTTGAGGAATCTTGAAGGTTTCAAACCTTTTATTTCAACTTTGGAGCTCCATTTCTATGTCACCTTTTTATCCTTCATGTTGACTCTCTCAATGTGGATCTTCTTGGACTATATATCGTACCTAGCATGGTAAATCATAACAAATTCTTCTTCAAAAATGGTCAACCCTTATCGGGCTAAATCCTCTATTATCAATTTTGTCTTAGCTAACTGCAATGCAACCCATGTGGGCATGTCATTAACTTCATCAATTTCCATGTTGGTTGTATTGAACTCCGAACCATTAGGGTTTGTAAGAGCTCCTCCCTCCGGGTTTCTTTTTCTTTTGGGCATAGGGGGAGCCATATGAGTCGTCTCCAATCAATAATGAGAGGAGTCCCAACCATATTCATCCCCTATGCATCCCTCCTTATTTTCCTTATCGCCTACATTACTCTCCTGACTTTGGTGGCCAGAAGAGGGAATTTTGTGGGGGTGATGTACTACGCCACCCGTGGCACTAACTATTGAACAATCCATTTGTCTATGAGGCACCTGATTTTATCCTTCCAAAGGAGGGATTTCTAATGCACCCACATTTGAAATTGTTAGGGCTCTAACCTACCTAACCCCTCAAGCGGGTAGAATAATATATTTCCATGTAATAAAGGTCAATATTAATAACGCCCAGCAATAAGGAGGAATAAGTCAAATGTAAGAAGACCTAATAGAAGCTTTTGCTTCTAGAAGGATCTTCCTCTAGATTGTTCTTTTGGATAGATAGATTCAGTATAAATAGGAGTATAGGGTATGAGAAGTTTTGTCTTGAAGAATTATTGTAATAGAGCTCTGCTCTGCTGGAGGTTGCCCCCTCGAAGAGGCAAGTGAACCTTGTTTCCTATCAATAAAGGTATAATTATGGTGTTGTGGTTCCATATAATTTGTTGTTTCATTGTTATCTCTACAGTATTTTCGTATTCAGTGGCTATCTCGATGTTATTTCTTGCATTATTTCTCTTCTCTGCTAATGTAATAGACATGGTACCTTACAAGTGGTATCAGAGCACTTTCCTCGACAAAAAATTGTGGGTTAACTTTTTTCAAGGTAGAGACGTATTCTGACATCTTAAAGCTACATAGATCTATTGTTACGCGCATAAACACATGGTCAGGGAGTAATACATGCAGGAAATACAAGTGGTACTCAAGCACACATATTTTGGCCACCCTTGTAACCCCTGTTGGTACCCCTTCGAGTGGTAGCGCATTAGACAACACATGTATACGGATCAGCCTAGATCTCATGAAGCCCTCCATAGATAAATCGATTGGTCAGATGACTGCTATAGTTTCACCGAGAAAATCACTCGGGAAGATACTCTCTAGTACATGGGTAGTCGGGTAGTGCGGCTAAGGGAACGGTCTAGCCTCCTTAGTTGGTGCCATGAGATATTGGGTCGAGTACTACTATTGGACCCTGCACATATATCAGAGAGTTATAGCATAGGGAAAACCCTTGTTTGTACAAACCATGAATACCCTACCCCTTGGGATGAAAACAAAAACAAAACATACAAGATCTATTGCCGCGCAATTGTGCCTTCTGCATTCTAGTTGCAAAATTACTACACATTTCTTCCTGTTAAACATTTGGGCATTTCATCACTGCAATATTATTCAAGCCAGAGTATAACTCTGCACAAGTAAAAAAAAAGTATAGTGGTCCTGGAGGCACACTTATTTGGGACCTATCCCATTGGATTCCCCTTTCCTCCCTGATCGCAGTCATAAATTTCATTTTTAATCCTTTTTTTTCCAATGGACCCAACCCCTTCTCATCTTCCTTATTTTTCCACCTATTCCATTATATTTCCCTTATCTCCCTAATCGTCGTGGTACCTATCACTTATAAGTCCTTTTTGTGGTCGCACCCACCCATTTTTCCTCACCTGCACTCCCCCTCTCCAAATGGACACCACTCGCAACCAAGACCTGCAAGCTTCCATCAATCAAGACCAGGACTCCATCCAACATATGACATATGAGATTGGCTCTACCAATTCCCACCTTTCACAATTCGAGACCCAAGTCCAACACAAATTTGACATGACCATGGAAGCCAAATTCATGAACCAATTTAACACCCTCCAGTCTGTTGTCAACCAGTTGTTGAACTACACTACGGGTCCTTCCTCCTCGGATCAACCGAATGTTGTTGATTCCTCTCATTCTCTACATTTTCAATCCAACTCCTTTCATCGTGACCCTCGTCTTCCCCGCGTTGAGGTCAATAAATTTGATGGCTCTAATCCTACAGGTTGAGTCACTCAAATGGAGCATTATTTTTCTTTGCATGGTACTAGTGATGAGTTGGAAAAACTTCGCTATGATGTCCTCTATATAGATCATGAACGATGGCAATGGTGGCAATGGCATAAAAATTCACATCACGGGTATATTTCCTAGACCCAGTTTGTTGCAGATCTCTATGACTACTTTGACATTGATACCCACTATCTCAGTCGTTTGACCAAGTTGAAACAGTCAGGCACAGTGGAAGACTTTATAATTGCTTTTGACCATTTGGCCTTTCAAACCGAGGGCATGTCAGATGCATTTTTCTGTGAATGTTTTATCAGTGACCTAAAGGATGAAATATTATCTCAGGTTCTCATGGCTCGCCCTCAAACTTGGTTGGAAGCTATTAAACATGCTAAAGAGGCCCAACAAGCCGTTTTTTTTCCCAAAACAAAAAACTCTCTTTTGTTCCTCGCTCTCGACCCACTAATCCTAACCCCCCTGTCACTCCCCTCAAGGTCAAGAAATTAACTAGGGATGAAATATATGAACGCCAACTGAAGGGTATTTTCTATAATTGTGATGAAAAATATTTTTTGGGGCACAAGTATAAAGAACAAAAACTTTTTATGGTCACTTCCAAAGATGTTCCTGAAGAAGATGTGATAGTTCCCCTTGTTGAAGAGCCCTCCCTTCCCGATGCTACCCAAGAGCCCGCTGACCCACCTGAAGTTAACCCACTCGTTTCCTTGCATGACCTCACTAGCTTCTCTGCTCCACAAAACCTCAAACTCATTAGCTATATTAAGCATAGGAAGGTCATCATCCTTGTTGATAGTGGTAGCACCCACAATTTTATTCATCATCGCATTTCCTAGGAAACCAATTTCTATATTTGTGTTGTCAATAATTTTCAAATCATGATAGCCAATGGTGGGTCCATGAAATGTGGTGGGCGTTGTGAAAATGTATATCTTCAAATTGGACAGTACCACCTAAAATATCATACGTTTTCCATTAAAATGGGCGGTTGTGACATTGTGCTAGGTGTTTAATGGTTACGCACTTTGGCTCCCATTCTTATTGATTTTAAGGAATTAACCATGCAATTCCAACAGGAGGGACAAAGGTATCACTTCCAATGTCTCACAGCTATTTCTCCTGAGATCATCAGTTCCAATCACATGGAAAATATCCTCAAGAAAGGCCACTCCAGTATTATTTCTCAACTCCTCTCTATTCAAGTGGTTGAGACACCCTTTGTGCATCATGACCTCCAAGCTATTCTCTCCAAACATCAAGTTGTTTTTTCCACTCCCCGGCGAATTCCGCCTTCTCTTGGTGTTGATGATCATTCCATATCCCTTGTTCCTAGCAGTCTTCCTCCCAATGTTCACCCTTATCGTCATCCCTTTGCCCAAAATAATGAAATTGAGAAAATACTGCAAGAATTGCTCCAAGCGGGTGTTATCCGCCCCAGTACCAACCCTTATTCTTCTCTTATGGTCATGGTACTTAAGAAAGAAGGTAATTTGCGCATGTGTCCTTACTTTCGTTCCCTCAATAAACTCACCATCAAGGACAAGTTTCCCATTATTGTCTTTGATGATCTCTTGGATGAGCTGAGTGGTGCTCAATACTTCACTAAACTTGATCTGCGTTCTAGCTACCACCAGATACGTATGCAAGAAGTTAGCATCCCCAAGACTGCCTTTTGAACTCATGAGGGTCACTATGAGTTCTTGGTCATGCCCTTTGGCCTGTGTAATGCCCCCTCCACCTTACAAAGCCTTATGAATCATGTCTTCCGTCCTTTTATCCGTCATTTTATCTTAGTTTTCTTTGATGATATCAATTTCAGGTGCAATATCTTCATCATCTTTCTTCCTTTGTACTTTATATTTTCGTCTCCATATATTCTTATAATTTTCCTTAATGTTGTAGATACTTGACTTCACGGAATACTTTGGCAATCTACATTCATTGACCTTATGACCATAATTGTTGGATCTTTGGCATTCAATATTGAAGTTTTGCAAAGGAGAAAATGAGTTGTAGTTTCTCTTCTCTGCATTGTACTTATTTTTCTTATATCTTTGGATATTTATATGATTGTATTGTCCATAAACCTTCCATTGTACTACCTTATGTCCAAAATTATTGTAAGAGAAACAATATCCAATAAATAGATATCTATCAAGGGGATTCCTTCTAGTGATTGTATTATTATTTTCATCTTTTTCTTTAGTAGGGAGTGTTGATTTATGTTCTCATCTATAGTAAAACTTGGCAATCACATCTTTCCCTTGTGGATCAAGTTATCCATTTACTCTCTCAGCATAAACATTTCCACAAACACTCTAAATGTGCCTTTTCCACCTCATAAGTCAAGTACTTGGGTCATATTGTTGGCAAGGTTGTTGTCCAGGTGGATCTTAAGAAGATTGAAGCAATGCAGGATTGGCCTAGCTCCAAGACTATCAAAAGATTGCGTAGTTTTCTGGGTTTAACAGGCTATTATCGCAAGTTTGTTCAGAATTATGGAAATATTGCAGTGCCTCTCACTGCTCTCCTTAAAAAGAATTCTTTCACTTGGACTCCCGCAGCTAATCAGGATTTTCAAGCCTTGAAGGGGGCTATGTGTACTACTCTATTCTTGGCCCTTCCTAATTTCACAAAGACCTTTGTCCTGGAATGTGATTCCTCTGGGAGAGGAATTGGAGTAGTCCTTATGCAAGAGGGCAGACCTTTGGCCTTTACCAGCAAACAATTTCCAGAACTTCATTTGGGCCAATCAATCTATGAAAAGGAAATGTTGGCTATTCTACATATAGTGGATCTCTGGTGCCCTTATATGTAACATCCTGGTTCTAACCCTTATAAACTATAATGTATTATGTAAATATGACTTAGGTTGGTGAGCTAATAAAGTTGAAAAGGGGCCAGAGTGCCTAGGAAATGTAACACTTCCTATACATTAATAAAATACACCTTTGGCTGCAAGACCGACAAGGACAAAAGAGATAGGGGGCTATGATTCCACGAGAGAGGGGGCTTGAGGGGCTAAGTCTTGTTATTATTATTTTATTTACCCATAATTGATTTTATGGAGAAGAAGGGGTTACATGAGATTTTTGGGAGGGAGGCCATGTGGCTCTTGTCTTCATGTAATTATTTAAACATCCCTTGGGGGCTGTTTTGGGGTCATTATTCCCTTGGTTCGTCCTCTTCTCACTAGTTCACTTCTTCTTCTTCCTCTTCACTCACTATTGCGAGTTCGTGTGCTCTTGGGATGAGCATGGAAATGAATGGCAGGAAGAGAAGAGCCAACATTGAATGGATGTAATGAATTACTGATCATTCTAGGAGGGAATGGATGCCTATGTGCATGAACTTGATGGCAGTTCAGATGGAACTGTCCACAGTTGAGAGTCCTTGGAATCTCCAGTAGGGATATTTCCTGACCAGTAGCACTAGATCCCTAGAGAGAAATGGAACATCCTCAGGGACTGCATGGCAGAGAAAGGTGTTCATTTCTTGGGGTTGTACAGGCTGAGGGGGAAAGAGAGCTGGAAATTAGGATTGTTGTGAGGTTGGGAAACCTGAGAGATACTTAACCAACTACTATGTATTTATACTTGGCCTAGGACCCGTCCTTGTGTATTCATAGCTCTGACTCGGAGGTGCCCTGTTGTTGAGAGTAAATGAACAACAACGTCTATGGTTGGGAGGAACGTCCTTGGTTTGCAGCCAGTTGGTGAACATTTACTTTCAAAGATAAGTGCTCTCTGTGTTTTATGTTTAATGTATTTTGTTGTGTGTTTAATTATCTCTGAGATGTGTATTCTAATGTGCATGTCTGTCTGCTAGTTATTTGTTGTGCATGGCACGTTGTTTACCTATTTTATGTTGTGGCATGGATCTTGTCATATGCATGTGGTGTGCATGCTCCTAACATTGTTGAGAAACCCTTTGCCTTCAAATTAGAGATCAGAGAACTAAGTCTTGGGACTGCAATGTGCTTAGCTTGCGGGTGGTTGGGTGTGTTGCAGCATGTTTAAGTGGTGTAGCCCGACCTCTGGGTGGTCGGGTATGTTACGGATTGGTATCAGATATTTTGGTTGAAACATCGGGCCGGTATGGGTTGGGTCTGTTGGTCAGAGTCTCATGGTTGAGATCAAATTCTGACCATGAAGTTGAAAATATCAGGAGGAATGGCATTGCAGAATCTACACAGGAGTTAGATCATAGATCCTTTGTAAGGGTTCGAAGGATCATGACCATCCTCTTTGAATTCGGGAGTGATCTCCGTTGTGGGATCAAGAGAGATCCAGGATCGTTGGATCAGAGGGTAGGTGAACAAGGGTCGTCCGATGAAAGTGAATAAAAGGTTAAGTCACAACCATTAGATTTCTTTGAGAGAGATCAACAGCCAAGAGGCATTGCGGGGAACCAATTTACACATGAGTTAATTCCACAAGGCGGTCCTACAATCCAAACCACAGTTTCACTAAGGGGTTACGTGTTAGCGTCAGAAGAATTGTGGGGCAAAAGGCGGGTTACTCCAAACGGTCGATGCATGCCCCCACAAATTGAAAGGCATGCAATGTTGTGACATGCTAGTGCTCGAACATCGAAACTCTGAATTGTCGAGGTAGCTAGGGACCGTCAATTTATAAGAGGACACGCATCAACCGATCATGTGCTCTGGATAAAACGCTCCGGGAAAAAGCAAGTGAGGAGAATTTTAGAATTGAGATTTCCATACCTTGGAGATCCAAAGTGAATCTCGATCGTCTGATTAAGGAGGACACGTGGTGCAAATCTGTGGATTCCGGGTGAAGACCCAAAGTGAATCTTGGTCGTCCGATCCAGGAGGACACGCGGTAGAAATTTGCGCACTTTGAGGGAAATTGAAGGTTGAAAGTTGAGGTTTCTGAAGTCTGAAGACATGAATAAATCGTAGTCGTCCATCTACAGGAGACACGCGTCAGTAGATCGCGAGCTTCGGATAAAATCATCTCGAAAAAATTTGAGGGTTGAGATTTCTAAAGCCCGAAATTCTGAAGTGACATGGCTTGCAGACGTCATCTGGGATGATGTGGACACATGGGATGTGTGCCATGTGTCAGTAAGTTTTGAGTATATGGAGTATTGGGGTGTCAGTTAGAACGTGACACATATCACCTAATTGATTGGGCCACGTGTCCGCTTCCATTATTTCGCCACGTAGAGACAGATCATGCAGCTCAAAGATAGGGCACTCCAGAGGGGAAAGATGTCACAGGTTGCATTGGGTCGAAAACTCCCGAAGGTTGGAGTACATATTGACCGTTGATCCTAGAATACATGCGACAGTACATCTCGTAGTGGTTTGAAGGATCAGTGCTCCGAGAGAAAGTGAAGGTGTAGAGTTTAAAACTCCTAAAGCCCGAAGAGCCGAAATGATTCACATTCGTTGATCTACGAGAGGACACGCATCGACGGATCGTTGACTTCAGGTGAAAGCATTCCAGAAGAAAGTGAAGGTGTAGAGTTTGAAACTCCTGAAGCCCGAAGAGCCGAAGCAATTCACAGTCGTTGATCTGTGGGAGGACACGCATCGACAGATCGTGAACTCCAGGTAAAAGCGTTCCGGGGAGAAGCAAGCAGAGAAAGTTGAGAACTCTAAAGGTCAAAGTTTCGAAGTGGATATCGATCGTTGATCATGAAAGAGGATGAGGGTCATTGATTTGGTCCTGGTTGAAGGTTTTGAAGTTGCGAAGCACCCAAGACCGAAATAAAGTGGAAGGATAACATAAGTGGAGGTGTTAACCGACAACAAGTGGTCACCATCGCTTTATGACTCATTCGGTGGGTAATCACTTCGGAGGAATTGCTACTCCAGAATTCAGGAGCCACGAATAGCCGAAGTTCCGAAGTAAATGAGAATCGTCCAGCTCGTCGTGACATTAAGACGTGACAGTTGATTTTGATAAGTGATCAAGCACTTCTTAGCTTAGCGCCTGATCACCACCTGCGGTCGTATGGAATAAAGAAACAAAGAGAAAAGAAGAGGCAATGCTCAAATCATAAGCCTGTGGTTTTGCGCATATGGTCATATGTAAATGGTTTGAAGGAAGTGCCTCATAAAGATTTAATTCGACAGAGAGTTAACAATAGAATAATACAGAGAATTGATAAAGGATCAAAATATGATCTGTTTGTGAATTGAGAACACAACAAAAGCATGAGTACGATATAATGAGTCGATCCATGTCTGTGATCAACTCATGAATAAAAAAGAACCGACACACAGTCATGATTAAAAGAGATTTAATTCATGAGCATTACGAATAAAGGATAAAAAGGAAAAATTATATTAATTAAAAAATAATATTATCATTTAAATGAAAAGGTACCTGTAAATTTAATTGACAATTTTTGTATGATATGTATAGTTCTAATAAGATGGTTGTTTGCAGGTTTATTGGGATTAGAGGTATAACCAGATCAATTCAAGAATAGGATCAGATGTTAGGGTCATGGAGGCATGACTTTGCTTACAAAAGTTGGATGAGGTACTACAAAAGAAAGAATCCTTGCATGGGACATGGAGCTAGCAGGTGAATAATGTCATTAATGGGCAATGAAAGGAAAAGTAAGGCTCCATAGCCTTGAAGGTAGAGATGTGTAAATAGTTGCAAGCTTGATGTGGAAGGAAACAAAGAGCTTAAGAGGTGGTGTGTGAATAATCTCTATGTCTCAAGCACAAGAGTTCCAGGGAAGGATTTGTTAGATATGACTTATCTACTGTCTAAAAGCTTAAATTAGAGTTCACAGTGGAAGCAAGATGCCAATGCAGAGGAATTGCAATGCTCTCTCACTTCAAAAGTGGTACTGAATGAAAATGGATTTCCATTAGGGAATGGTACTAAGTGTGAAAGAATGGCCAGGTGGAACGTGGCTAGAAAAGTGTTCAGACCTAGGGAACCATAGTGCAGATGAGAAGAATGGGAGCACACAAGGCATCAAGGATATAAAGGAATTCAAGGACAACCAACTACAACAGAAATAGATAAATAAATAAGTGAATTGAAATAGAAATGCACTAGAGTGCATGAAGCATACAATGAAGATAAATTGCATATGCATTAGTAGGCATGCTGACAGTAAATGCTTGGTGCATATGGATGTGTAATTTTTCTTATGTACATGCTTGGATATGCATATAACATGTTGGTGAAATTAGAATAGTCTGTTATTATGAAATAACGTTTGAGTGTGACTAAAGGATGGATTATGTATTCAGGAAAAATGATACAGCAGGGTTAAATATCTGGATGTTGTTGTTGCTTATAATTTCCATCGAGGTGAAGACCCATGAGGATGGCAGGAATGGTGATCAAAATGATGAAGGAGGAAGTTTGTGAGCTTCTACAAATATCAGTTGGTCAGACAACAACAAGTAGGTTGGTAACAACCAGGCAGGTATACATTTATTTATTTTTTATGCATACATGTTGAAGGGTATCAAGGTATGGATTCCCTCAGTTAATTTTCAGTATTTAAATTGATATGTAATGGTCGAAGGCCTAGAGTGTGTAAGTGTTGTTGATGCTAGAATGCACTTAGATAAAATGTCAGTTGCATATTATGTTATGATTGGTTATGGGATCATAACCAGGTTAATTCAGGAGACATACTCCTTATATAACAATGAATACCCATAGAGCTAGTCATGTGTGAGACCATAATATGGTTGGATATGGAAGGGCTATAGCGCTATGTGAGTGCTTGATGGTATCTACTATATATCTGATGTTTGGATTTCAACCTCTTTGCCAGCACTGAAGAGCACTTAAGAATTATATTCTCAGTGTTGTGTTTGGGTGGAAAATCAAGGTAACCAAATAGTTAGGCAAGTAGTAGGAAGTGTGTGGATGATGTGTTGAATCGTTGGCGAGACCTTCCAACTCATCATGGTGGAATACATGACATAGTTATGTGGTATTATGTAGTCAATGCATGGATGCATTGTGTAGATGTGACCATGGGTATTGGCACATTGATTGTTATCTTATTAACTGTGGAATTATGAAAAGTCTGTGTGACTGATAATATATGTGTATGTAATGATGAGTTCATTCCAATTGATAGTTGGATTAATAGAAGTAATTGAATTGTAGTTGTAAAAAATTCTGAGAGCACATTTTGATTTTGTTTTGAATCATTGCCATGAGAATACATGTCTTGTACATGAGATAGTGACAATTTGTTTGGCTGAGGAATGTTGAAATTGCAAGAGGAAAGGGGTCTTAGATATGGAAGTGTTGTAAGCCCATAAAGAAGACCAATGCCTATTGTTGCAAGAGTCATTTTTTTATGAGCAGAAGCTCATGTATAGAAGTTTTATTTTTCCTATATAAAACAATTTTGGGAATTATGATTTGATAATTACTGACGAATTGTTTTGGCCGAATGTATATTGAAGAAATTGCAGGTATAATGGTCTTGGATATGGCATGGATGTAATCCCATAAGGAAGAATGATATCTATAGTTGCAGAGCCAACCATTATGAGCAGAAAGATCATGCTTGGACAATTTTATTTTCCTGTATAAAACAAATTTGACATTTATGTTTGAAATGGTTATAATGATATCTCATGATGGTTGTATGTGTATAATACAGATGATATGTTGGATATGCAAGCTGGAAAGCATGGAAAAGGCTATTATTGTTACATGAGAACCCTGTGTCCCTAGAAATCTTCTTGTGCAAGAGAACCTTAGTCAGGCAAGATGGATCGCCTGAGGGACTGCATAGAAGAGAAGGGGATGCATGAGCCTGATCCTGGAAGGTGAGTGACCACAAGGAAGAGGAGACTTTGATAGCTCTTGATTGGGATCATGCACACAATGGGTATGTCAGGGAAAATAGTGATCCAAGTTAGTGAGACAGCCATATGGATGTAGACCCATGAACTGCGCAGATAAGTATTGTATTGGATTATGAAAAATTACTCTTACAATATGAGAAAGAATGAGAATTTTATGCACAAATTTTGAACTGACATGCTCGCTAATTTGAAATATTGTAGGAAAAAGATGAATGTTGAAGATCTAGAAAAGTACCAGACTATGAGAGAAAATAAGGTGATGTTGAAGCATCTAAAAGCAACTAAATGACAAAGGCATGGAAGGAAGAAAGTCCAATGGACTTGCTACAACTGGAGTTATGGAACCCACAACTCTGAAACTTCCTGGTCGAGTGCACTGAAGTCGGGGAGAAGTGGAAAAGCCTGAGGGACTACATGGAAGAGAAAGGGGTTCATTTCTTTGGGTTGTGTAGGGTTGAGAGGGAAGGAGAGCTTGTTGGTTGGAACTGCTGCCAGAAATATAAATTCTTAAGATCATTATACATGTTTTGGGTCGCAATGCCTATGCATACATGTTTTAGGCCAGAGTGACTATGTATATAATATTGGGTTGGATTTCCTGTGTGAATTAAGGCCAGAGGGCCTAGAATTTTAATGTTAATAATGTTGGAATGGTGTTGTGCATTGAGGACAGTGCCAAAATAAGGGGAGGGGGATGTAACATCTCGGTTATAACCCTTATAAACTATAATGTATTATGTAAATATGACTTAGGCTAGTGAGACGGTAAAGTTGAAAAGGGGCCAGAGTGCCTAGGAAATGTAACACTTCCTATACATTAATAAAATACATCGTTGGTTGCAAGACCGATAAGGAAAAAAGAGATAGGGGGCTATGATTCCACGAGAGAGGGGGCTTGAGGGGCTAAGTCTTGTTATTATTATTTTATTTACCCATAATTGATTTTATGGAGAAGAGGGGGTTACATGAGCTTCTTGGGAGGGCGGCCATGTGGCTCTTATCTTCATGTAATTATTTAAACATCCCTTGGGGGTTGTTTTGGGGTCGTTCTTCCCTTGGTTCGTCCTCGTCTCACTGGTTCACTTGTTCTTCTTCCTCTTCACTCACTACTGCGAGTTCGTGTGCTCTTTGGTTGAGCATGGAAACGAATGGCAAGAAGAGAAGAGCCATCATTGAATGGCTATAATGATTAACCGATCATTCCAGGAGGGAATGGATGCATGTGTGCATGAACTTGATGGCAGTTCGGATGGAACTTTCCATAGCTGAGAGTCCTTTGAATCTCTAGTAGGGAGATTTCCTGACCAGTAGAACTAGATCCCTGGAGAGAAATGGAACATCCTCAGGGACTGCATGGCAGAGAAAGGTGTTCATTTCTTGGGGTTGTGTAGGCTGAGGGGGAAAGAGAGATGGAAATTAGGATTGTTGTGAGGTTGGGAAACCTGAGAGATACTTAGCCAACTATTGTGTATTTATACTTGGCCTAGGACCCGTCCTTGTGGATTCATAGCCCTGGCTCGGGGGTGACCTGTTGTTGAGAGTAAATGAATAGCAACGTCTATGGTTGGGAGGAATGTCCTTGGTCTGCAGCCAGTTGGTGAACATTTACATTCAAAGATAAGTGCTCTCTGTGTTTTATGTTTAATGTATTCCGTTGTGTATTTAATTATCTCTGAGATATGTATTCTAATATGTTTGTTTGTCTGTTGGTTATTTGTTGTGCATGGCACGTTGTTTATCTATTTTATGTTGTGGCATGGATCTTGTCTTATGCATGTGGTGTGCATGCTCCTAACATTGTTGAGAAACCCTTTGCCTTCTAATTAGAGATCAGAGAACTGAGTCTTGGGACTGCAGCGTGCCTATCCTGTGGGTGGTTGGGTGTGTTGCATCCTGTTTAAGTGGTGTAGCCCGGCCTCTGGGTGGTCGGGTATGTTACAGATTGGTATCAGAGATTTTGGTTGAAACATCGGGCTGGTATGGGCCAGGTCTGTTGGTCAGAGTCTCGTGGTTGAGATCAAATTATGACCATGAAGTTGAAAATATCAGTAGGAATGGCATTGCATAATCTACGCAGGAGTTAGAACATCATAGATCCTTTGTAAGGGTTTGAAGGATCGTGGCCATCCTCTTCGAATTTATGAGTGATCTCTGATGTGGGATCAAGAGAGATATGGGATCGTTGGATCGGAGGGCAGGTGAACAAGGGTCGTCTGATGAAAGTGAAGCAAAGGTTAAGTCACAACCATCAGATTGCTTGGAGAGAGATTGACGGCCAAGAGGAATTGCGGCGAACCAAGTTACACAGGAGTTAATTCCCTAAGGCGATCCCGCAATCCAAACCATGGTTTCACTCAGGGGTTACGTGTCAGCTCCAGAAGAATTGCGGGGCGAAAGGTGGGTTACCCCAAATTGTCAATGCATGCCCCCACAAATTGAAAGGCATGCATTGATGTGACATGCTAGAGCTCTAACATCGAAATTCTGAATAGTCAAGGTAGTTGGGGACCGTCGATCTGTAGGAGGACATGCATCAACCGATCGTGTGCTCCAGATAAAACGCTCCGGGCAAAAGCAAGCGAGGAGAATTTTAGAATTGAGATTTCCATACCCTGGAGATCCAAAGTGAATCTCAGTCATTCGATTAAGGAGGACATGTGGTGAAATACTGTGGATTTCGGGTGAAGACCCGAAGTGAATCTTGGTCGTCCGATCCAAGAGGACACGCGGTAGAAATCCGCGCACTTTGAGGGAAAGTGAAGGTTCAAATTTGAGGTTTCTGAAGTCTGAAGACTTGAAGAAATCATAGTCGTCGATCTACGAGAGACACGCGTCAGTAGATCGTGAGCTTCGAATAAAATCATTTCGGAAAAAGTTGAGGGTTGAGATTTCCAAAGCCCGAAATTTCGAAGTGATGTGACTTGCGGACGTCACCTAGTATGACGTGGAAAAATGGGATGTGTGCCATGTGTCAGTATGTTTTGAGTATATGGAGTATTGGGGTGTCAGTTAGAACGTGACACATATCACCTACCTGATTGGGCCACGTGTCTGCTTCCAATATTTCACCACGTGGCGATAGATCGTGCAGTTCGAAGACTGGGCACTCCAGAGGGGAAAGATGTGATAGGTTGCGTTGGGTCAAAAACTCCCAAAGTTCGGAGTACATATTGATCGTTGATCCTACAAGACATGCGGCAGTAGATCTCACAGCGGTTCGGAGGATTGGCACTCCGAGAGAAAGTGAAGGTGTAGAGTTTGAAACTCCCGAAGCCCGAAGAGCCAAAGCGATTCACATTCGTTGATCTATGGGAGCACACATGTCGATGGATCGTCGACTTCGGGTGAAAGCATTCCAGAAGAAAGTGAAGGCGTAGAGTTTGAAACTTCTGAAGCCCAAAGAGTCGAAGTAATTCACAGTCGTTGATCTGCGGGAGGACACACATAGATAGATCGTGAACTCCGGGTATAAGCATTCCGGGGGGAAGCAGGCGGGAAAAGTTGAGACCTCCAAAGGTCGGAGTTCTGAAGTGCATCTCGATCGTTGATCATGAAAGAGGACGAGGGTCATTGATCTGGTCCTAGTTGAAGGTTCTGAATTTGCGAAGCGCACAAGATCGAAGTCAGCATTAACCGTTGATCTACTTCGAGATCTTTCCCAACCAATGATCAAGTAAAGTGGAAGGATAGCATAAGTGGAGGTGTTAACCGACAATAAGAGGTCACCATTGCTTTATGACTCATTCGGTGGATAATCACTTCGTAGGAATTGCTACTCCAGAATTCAGGAGCCACGAATAGCCGAAGTTCCGAAGTAAATGAGAACCGTCCATCTTGTCATGACATTGAGACGTGACCGTTGATTTTGATAAGTGATCAAGCACTTCTTAGCTTAGCGCCTGGTCACCACTTGCGGTCATATGGAATAAAGAAACAAAGGGAAAAGAAGAGGCAATGCTCAAATCATAAGCCCTTGGTTTTGCGCATATGGTCATATGTAAATGGTTTGAAGGAAGCGCCTCATAAAGATTTAATTTGATAGAGAGTTAACAATAGAATAATATAGAGAATTGATAAAGGATCAAAATATGATCTGTTTCTGAACTGAGAACACAACAGAAGCATGAGTACGATATAAAGAGTCGATCCATGTCTGCGATCAACTCATGAAGACAAAATAACCGACACACAATCATGATTAAAAGAGATTTAATTCATGAGCATTACGAATAAAGGATAAAAAGGAAAAATGATATTAATTAAAGAATAATATTATCATTTAAATGAAAAGGTACCTATAAATTTAATTGGCAATTTTTGTATGATATGTATAGTTCTAATAAGATGGTTGCTTGCAGGTTTATCAGGATTAGAGGTATAACCAGATCAATTCAAGAATAGGATCAGATGTTAGGGTCATGGAGGCATGAATTTACTTACAAAAGTTGGATGAGGTACTACAAAAGAAAGAATCCTTGCATGGGACATGAAGCTAGCAGGTGAATAATGTCATTAATGGGCATAGAAAGGAAATGTAAGGCTCCATATCCTTGAAGGTAGAGATGTGTAGACAGTTGCAAGCTTGATGTGGAAGGAAACAAAGAGCTTAAGAGGTGGTGTGTGAATAATCTCTATGTGTCAAGCATAGGAGTTCCAGGGAAGGATTTGTTAGATATGACTTATCTACTATCTAAAAGCTTAAATCAAAGTTCACAGTGGAAGAAATATGACAATGCAGAGGAATTGGAATGCTCTCTCACTTCAAAAGTGGTACTGAATGAAAATGGATTTCCATTAGGGAATGGTACTAAGTGGGAAAGAATGGTCAAGTGGAACGTGGTTGGAAAAGTGCTCAGACCTAGGGAACCATAGTGCAGATGAGAAGAATGGGAGCACACAAGGCATAAAGGATCCAAATGAATTCAAGGACAATAAACTACAACAGAAATAGATAAATAAATAATTGAATTGAAACATAATTGCACTAGAGTGCATGAAGCATACAATGAAGTTAAATTGCATATGCATTAGTAGGCATGCTGACAGTAAATGCTTGGTGCATATGGATGTGTAATTTTTCATATGTACATGCTTGGATATGCATATAACATGCTGGTGAACTTAGAATATTCTGTTATTATGAAATAATGTTCGAGTGTGACTAAAGGATGGATTATGTATTCGAGAAAAATGATACAGCAGGGTTAAATATCTGGATGTCTTATAATTTCCATCGAGGTGAAGACCCATGAGGATGGTAGGAATGGTGATCAAAATGATGAAGGGGGCAGTCTGTGAGCTTCTACAAATATCATTTGGTCAGACAACAACAAGTAGGTTGGTAATAAACAGGTAGGTATGCATTTATTTTTTGTTGATGCATACATGTTGAAGGGGATCGAGGTAAGGATTCCCTCAGTTAATTTTTAGTATTTAAATTGATATGTAATGGTCGAAGGCCTAGAGTGTGTAAGTTTTGTTGATGCTAGAATGCACTTAGATAAAATGTCAGTTGCATATTATGTTATGATTGGTTATGGGATCATAACCAGGTTAATTCAGGAGACATACTCCTTATATAACAATGAATACCCATAGAGCTAGTCATGTGTGAGACCATAATATGGTTGGATATGGAAGGGCTATAGCGTTATGTGAGTTCTTGATGGTATCTACTATATATCTGATGTTTGGATTTCAACCTCTTTGCCAACATTGAAGAGCACTTAAGGATTATATTCTTGGTGTTGTGTTTGGGTGGAAAAGGAAGGTAACCAAATAGTTAGGCAAGTAGTAGGAAGTGCTTGGATGATGTGTTGAATTGTTGGCCAGACCTTCCAACTCATCATGGTGGAATACATGACATAGTTATGTGGTATTATGTAGTCAATGCATGGATGCATTGTGTAGATGTGACCATGGGTATTGGCACATTGATTGTTATCTTATTAATTGTGGAATTATGAAAAGTCTATGTGACTCATAATACATGTGTATGTAATGATGAGTTCATTCCAATTGATAGTTGGATTAATAGAAGTAATTGAATTGTAGTTGTAAAACACTCTGAGAGCACTTTGTGATTTTGTTTTGAATCATTGCCATGAGAATACATGTCTTGTACATGAGATAGTGACAATTTGTTTGGTTGAGGAATGTTGAAATTACAGGAGGAAAGGGGTCTTAGATATGGAAGTGTTGTAAGCCCATAAAGAAGACCAATGCCTATTGTTGCAAGAGTCAATTTTTTATGAGCAGAAGCTCATGTCTAGAAGTTTTATTTTTCCTATATAAAACAGTTTTGGGAATTATGATTTGATAATAACTGATGAATTGTTTTGGTCGAATGTATATTGAGGAAATTCCAGGTAGAATGGTCTTGGATATGGTAGGGATGTAATCCCATAAGGAAGACTAATATCTACAGCTGCAGAGCCAACCATTATGAGCAGAAAGATCATGCTTGGACAATTTTATTTTCCTGTATAAAGCAAATTTGACATTTATGTTTGAAATGGTTATAATGATATCTCATGATGGTTTTATGTGTATAATATAGATGATATGTTGGATATGCAAGATGGAAAGCATGGAAAAGGCTATTGTTGTGACATGAGAACCCTGTTTCCCTAGAAATATTCTTGTGCAAGAGAACCTTGGTCAGGCAAGATGGATCGCCTGAGGGACTGCATAGAAGAGAAGGGGATGCCTGAGCCTAGGCCTGGAAGGTGAGTGACCACGAGGAAGAGGAGACTTTGATAGCTCTTGATTGGGGTCATGCACACAATGGGTATGTCAGGGAAAATAGTGAGCCAAGTTAGTGAAATAGCCATATGGATGCAGATCCATGAACCGCACATATAAGTATTGTATTGGATTATGAAAAATTACTCGTACAATATGAGAAAGAATGAGAATTTTATGCACAAATTTTGAACTGACATGCTCGCTAATTTGAAATATTGTAGGAAAAAGATGGATGTTGAAGATCTAGAAAAGTACCAGACTATGAGAGAAAAGAAGTTGATGTTGGAGCAACTAAATGACAAAAGCACGGAAGGAAGAAAGTCCAATGGACTTGCTACAACTGGAGTTCTGGAACCCACAACTCTGAAACTTCCTGGCTGAGTGCCTTGAAACTAGGGAGAAGTGGAACAGCCTGAGGGACTGCATGGAAGAGAAAGGGGTTCATTTTTTTGGGTTGTGTAGGGTTGAGAGGGAAGGAGAGCTTGTTGGTTGGAACTGCTGCCAGAAATATAAATTTTGAATATCATCATACATGTTTTGGGTTGTAATGCCTATGCATACATGTTTTAGGCCAGAGTGCCTATGTATATAATATTGGGTTGGATTGCTTGTGTGAATTAAGGCCAGAGAGCCTAGAATTGTAATGTTAATAACGTTGGAATGGTGTTGTGCATTGAGGACAGTGCCAAAATAAGGGGAGGGGGATGTAACATCTCAGTTCTAACCCTTATAAACTATAATGTATTATGTAAATATGACTTAGACTGGTGAGCCGGTAAAGTTGAAAAGGGGCCAGAGTGCCTAGGAAATGTAACACTTCCTATACATTAATAAAATACACCACTGGCTGCAAGACCGACAAGGACAAAAGAGATAGGGGGCTATGATTCCATGAGAGAGGGGGCTTGAGGGGCTAAGTCTTGTTATTATTATTTTATTTACCAATAATTGATTTTATGGAGAAGAGGGGGTTGCATGAGCTTCTTGGGAGGGAGGCCATGTGACTCTTGTCATCATGTAATTATTTAAACATCCCTTAAGGGTTGTTTTGGGGTCGTTCTTCCCTTGGTTCGTCCTCTTCTCACTGGTTCACGTGTTCTTCTTCCTCTTCACTCACTACTGCGAGTTCATGTGCTCTTGTGCTGAGCATGGAAATGAATGGCAGGAAGAGTAGAGCCATCATTGAATGGTTGTAATGATTTACCGATCATTCCAGGAGGGAATGGATGCCTGTGTGCATGAACTTGATGGCAGTTCGGATGGAACTGTCCACAGTTGAGAGTCCTTGGAATCTCCAGTAGGGAGATTTCCTAACCAATAGCACTGGATCCTTGGAGAGAAATGGAACATCCTCAGGGACTGCATGGCAGAGAAAGGTGTTCATTTCTTGGGGTTGTGCAGGCTTAGGGGGAATGAGAGCTAGAAATTAGGATTGTTGTGAGGTTGGTAAACCTAAGAGCTACTTAGCCAACTACAGTGTATTTATACTTGGCCTAGGACCCGTCCTTGTGGATTCATAGCCCTGGCTCAGGGGTGACTTGTTGTTGAGAGTAAATGAACAACAACGTCTATGGTTGGGAGGAAAATCCTTGGTCTGCAGCCAGTTGGTGAATGTTTACTTGCAAAGATAAGTGCTCTCTGTGTTTTATGTTTAATGTATTCCGTTGTGTATTTAATTATCTCTGATATATGTATTCTAATGTGCATGTCTGTCTGTTGGTTATTTGTTGTGCATGGAACGTTGTTTATCTCTTTTATGTTGTGTCATGGATCATGTCTTATGCATGTGGTGTGCATGCTCCTAACATTGTTGAGAAACCCTTTGCCTTCGAATTAGAGATCATAGAACTAAATCTTGGGACTGCAGCGTGCCTAGCCTGCGAGTGGTTGGGTGTGTTGTAGCCTTTTTAAGTGGTGTATCCCGGCCTCTGGGTGGTTGGGTATGTTACATTATCTCTTGGGGCAATGCTTCCAAATTAATAAAGATCATCAAATCCTCAAGTATTTTCTAGAGCAACAACCTTCCTCTCTAGAGCAACAAAAATGGGTAACTAAGCTCTTTGGATATGATTATGAGATAATTTACAAGAAAGGAAAAGAAAATGTGGTTGTTGACACTCTTTCTCAAAAATATGAAGATGAAGGGTCCCTTTTCCCCCTATCCTTCATTGTACCGGATTGGCTCCAAGTTGTTCGCCAAGAATGGCTACAAGATCCTAAAAATTTTCATCTGTTCCAACAATTGCAAGCCAATTCTCCAGTTCTCCCAAGGTACTCTTGGCACAATGATGTGCTTCACTACAAAGGTCGTTTTCATTTAAGTAAGCAATCACAACTTGAATCCACGGTGCTTTTTGAGCTTCATGCTACACCCACAACTGGGCACTCAGGGTTTACCAAAACCTATGACAAGGTCAAACGTTCTTTTCTCTGGGATGGTATGAAAAAGGACGTTTGCACTTTTGTGGAAGAATGTGATGTTTTTCAACATAACCAGGGTGAAACAATCAAAGATCCTAGCACACTCCAACCGCTTCCGATTACACCCTCTATTTGGAGGGACATATCTATGGATTTTATTGTGGGATTACCTAAATCAGGCAATAAGTCAGTGATCGTGGTGGTATTTGATCGTATTTCCAAGTATACTCATTTATGTTCTCTTCAACATCCATTTACTACATCCACTATGGCTCAACTTTTCATGCATCATGTTGTCAAGCTTCATGGCATGCCTCATTCTATTGTTTCTGTTTGATATCCCACTTTCACCAACAATTTTTGGTAAGAACTGTTCAGGCTACAAGGCATCCAATTGCATCTCATCACAGCCTATCATCCTGAGACTGATGGTCAAACTGAAGTTGTCAACAAGTGTTTGGAGACTTATTTGAGGTGTTTTTCCTTTGAAAGGAAAAATCAATGGGCTCATTGGTTACCATTATTTGAATGGTTGTACAACACTTATTACCATACAACTACTCACATTACTCCTTTTGAAGAAGTATATGGACAAAATCCACCTTTCATTCTCTCCTACATGCCAGGTGTCTCGAAGGTTCAAGCGGTTGACCAAACGCTCACAATTTGAGAATTTATTCTCCATACCCTCAAAGAGAATTTGTCCATGGCTCAAAATCGCATGAAGCAACAAGTCGATCAAGGTCACTCAGAACATCAATTTGTTGAAGGAGACCAGGTATTTCTTCGACTGCAACCTTATAAGAAAACTTCACTCAAGGTCAAACATTGTTAGAAACTGGCACCCAAATTTAATGGTCCTTATATAGTTTTCAAGTGCGTGGGATAGGTGGCCTATCAGTTAGCTTTACCCAGTTCTTCTAAGCTCCATCATGTTTTTCATGTCTCCTGCTTAAAGAAGGTGATTGGAACTAAGTGCCAAACTCAAACCATCCTTCCCGAGTGGGATGAAGAAGGACCCATATGGTTGCAGCCACAAGCGGTTTTGGACCAGCATGAGCATCGTCTTCGTCAGTGCACCATCAAGAAAGTTTTAATCTAGTGGAAAGATACAACTCCAACAGATGCCACCTAGGAGCCAACTAACATTCTTCATCAATTTCCTCATCTCAAGCCTTGAGGACAAGGATGATTTTAAGGGGGGGGGCATGTTAGGTAGCTAACCTACCTAACCGCTCAAGTGGGTATAATAATATATTTCCATGTAATAAATGTCAATATTAATAAGGCCTAGCAATAAGGAGGAATAAGTCAAATGTAAGAAGACCTAATAGAATCTTTCACTTCTTGAAGGATCTTCCTCTATATTGTTCATTTGGAAAAATAGATTTATTATAAATAGGAGTAGAGGGTATGGGAAGTTTTGTCTTGAAGAATTATTGTAATAGAGCTTTGCTCTTCTGGAGGTTGCCCCCTCGAAGAGGCAATTGAACCTTGTTTCCTATCATAAAATTTATAATTATGGTGTTGTGGTTCCATATAATTTGTTGTTATGTTGTTATCTCCGCAATATTTTCGTATTATGTTGCTATCTCAGTGTTATTTTCTACATTATTTCTCTTCTCTGCTAATATAATAAACCTGGTACCTTACATAACTCACCCTAGTATGTGAATCTTCTTGAGTTGGTTGTTTATTCCTCTTGGTAAAAATTTTGTTCAGGATGTTTGCCACCTTTCCTTCAATAGGGGAGTCTCTATTGTCATCACCCTCTTCTGAAATTTCTTTCACCCTACTAAAGACTACAGGGTAACCAATGTCAAGCATGTGGACCGCAAAAATTCCTTCTAGGTCAAAGCAGCTAATGGAAACGACTTATTTAATATAAAAGGACTTGAAGAATCTAGCCATTTTGGTGAGGCTTAATGAGATCTTGACAGTAATCCCGACAATTTTGAATGGCATGGGAATAAATTTTCGTTCCCTTTGTTTGTTGAAGAATAGGGACTGTGTCCTATATTTCCTGCATAACTCATTTTCCATGAATCATTCACACACGAATGGGAGAAGAAGCAGTGGTTTCCCCTCAAAACAATAAATCCTTATGTATGTAAATTGTTCTTCAAATACACAGAATCCTTTCCCTTTAAGGGATTCCAAAGCTACCTCTGTGACCTAGGAAGGATGAGTTCCTGTGAGCATACTCATGCATTCCTTGACGAAGGAGTCTTGGATTTGGTAGAAGCAAAAAGGGTCCATGTGCTTCCAAAGCATGGGATACGATAATTCAACTAGGTCTTCCTTGAAATTAGCATTGCCCATTAGGGGCATGCCCTCGAATGTGTTACAGTAGTTCAAATCTAGAACCAAATAAGAGGTCATGTAGAACCTCTTGGATTGAATCAAATTATACAACTAATAGGAAATCTCATTCGATATCACTTATGCCCGATCAAAAAGGACATCCATGTTAAGCCCATGTTAAGCCCTATATTGGCTCATTACCCCTTAATTGGGGCATATTATATTAGTAATGTTATTTTATTTATGTCGGCTTTAGGCCATTAGTTGTAATTATACCTCCTATTCTCCTATATATACCAAGGAGACATTTTCATTTTGAATCATCTTGTACTTGAACATTTAAGTGGGGTAAAAGGAGGTTGCCCCCTCGAAGAGGCTTATTATCTGAAATTATCTCTTTTTCAAGGCGTTGAGTACTTTTTCTGAGGATTTTCTATGCTATATTTATATTTGGTTCTTAACATATGGTATCAGAGCTCAAGGTCTTGGGGTTTCGCTGCTACATCTGAGACACCTTGGAATTTTTGCTATAACTTTTTTTCTACAACGTTTCAGAAGGAACAGCTTGGAGGATATTTAGTAAACAGATTAAGGTACGTTGGGTTCAAAATTAATCTCCTGAGGCCTTATACTTTCGGAGATACAGCCTATACAAGATAGGGTTCTGGAATCATCCTAAACTGAGTCATTGAGAAATTTTCACTATAAAACATTTTCTGTAACGTTTCAGACCCTAACCTCTAGAGAATATTTACATAAATTAGTAAGGTATCTGTGGTAAAACTTTCAGCTTCTGGGTCATCTCAAATTTGTAGATACACCCTGTGTAAGATAGGGTATCTGACTAGTCCTATTGACTAGTCTCAAGAAGGTGTTCCAGGTAAAACAATCATAACTTCTTCCTAGAGTATCCAAATTGCATGGGAC
>ML823171.1:113031-140382 GCA_009831015.1 Picea engelmannii
TGAACTACATGGAGCAATATATTTCACAAAATTGGATCTTCGTTCAGGGTATCATCAGATCAGAATGAAGGAAGAAGATATCCCAAAAACAGCATTCCGAACTCATGAAGGCCATTATGAATTTTTGGTCATGCCTTTTGGCCATCTTCATGAAGTAACAAAGGACATACATGACATACCTAGGGATGAATGTTGTTGAATCTTGACCCACAAGTCGTGCAAAAATCTAGGCAAATTGCTTGAATGATTGTTCTATAAAAAATGTGTTGATTTCATGGAGGTTTGAAGGTGTAGTCACAGGCTGTATCACAAATTCCTTTAGAAGGGTCATCCCACCACCTTGGGAATCCAAAAGGGAGTGTGCCTCTGAAAGTTTCAAGACTTTGTTTAGTGTAAGTAGTCACAACATCCTTCTGAAGGTGTTTGAAGTTAAAGGGATAGGATTTCTTTCGCTTTCCTTGACTTGAATGAGTCGATGCTTGGAGTTGAACCTCTTAGAGCACCAGGTGACTAGTTCTCTGAAATCAAATGCCTCAGTCATTGATCCAAGAGGATCCACAATACCTTGAAATTCAAAGGTCTCAAAAATTGATGAAAGGTCTCCATGACGAAGATCTCGACGAGATATTTTTGACGCCACTTGAACGAGCTCAAACGGACTTCATATGATAAAGATATCATGATCTGAAGTTTTTTCCAAATAGGACAAAAAAAGGACAGAGATGACACGTGGCAATCCCATGGGAGGATACGTGGCAGTCGTACGAAGTAACACATGGAAGTCGTACATGACACATGGCAAGTTGAGCAGTGGACATGTGGTAGAGGAAGATGATGTGGCATTCTAGTTGGCAGGTGACATGATTGGACATGGCGTCATTGTGACATGGACCAATCAGAGGCTGCCACGTGGCAGTCTCCGATTGGCCAAGAAGGTTCTATGTTTAAATTAGCAAAGGGGTGGTCCATTGGGATCAAACCCCCGACCTCTAGGATATATTCACAATGAATTAACCATCAAACCAACGATAGAGCTTGGAAAGTATCGTCGAACATTCTCTATTTAAACTCGAAGTTTCGACCATTTTCTAAATAAGGAAGGCCCACAGGGGCCAGACCCTAGGTTTCTTGCCAACAAATGATCTCAAGATTATCCACTAGCCAATGTGCCAAGGCCATGTTGCTTGGTGGATCGACCAAGGATTTTTGTTTTGATTTGGAATATCGTGTGGGTCGAAAAATCCAAACAGCGAGCGGGTTCGACCCTGAGTCTATTAGACCATAATTTTTATAATAAGGTTGATCCACCAATGCGCCACACACTTCATTTTTGGTCAGGAGTGAGAAAATTATTAGTTTTGAAGCCACATTCTTCTGTAGCATTAATGTATATGATATTTTGAAAGCCCTCTTAGTGGATAGCAAAGGGGGGAGATAGATTTGCAAAGGCTTTTTAAATCCATTGTGTTGTAGAAAAGTAGAAGACCAGCTTTGAGATTGAATACTTTGATGTAATTTTGTCATTTTTGCATCTTAATAGAAGGGGCCACTCCATTGGAAGCGAACTCGGAGATGTAGCCCACACTAGGTGAACTCCCTCATCATCTCATTGTGTGATTCTTATTTCTTTGTTGCTTATTATTATTGCTCATAGTCTCTTTATGTATTTCTTCTATCTTGGTTTTCACACTCTTTAAATCAATCAAGTCATTAATTAGCTAAGTAAAAGATCTGGATCAAGTTCATATCAGAGCTAGTAAGCTAGTTTGACGTGGTTTGTGAGTGTGGATGCTTACCAAGTCTAGACTCAATAAGGGAGAAGGAAAACTTAAGGCTTATAATTTTGAAATTGGTTCAAGGAGAAACACTCAAAGAGGAGAGATGGCCACACCAAGGAAAACAAATCCTTTTAACTCTGAAGAGGATTTCTTCGAGGCATTCAATTTAATGAAGCAAATAGTGGAAGAGCTCTACAATGAAAGAGGAAAACGAAGAGGAGAAGGTACAAGTCAAGTCAAGAATGAGGATGATCATCCTTCATTAAAGACATCTCCTCATCCTTCTCCTCCTCCTTCTCCTTTGTAGTCTCATTCTCCATCTCAGTCTTTGTATCCTCATAAGAAGATTGCTCCAAAGAAGCCATTGTTGAAGTTGGATGTCAAATTTGACTTACCCATGTATAATAGTGAGGTTAATGCAGAGAGATTAGATAATTGGATTCAAAAAATAGAAGCTTATTATCATGTTTAGAAAATTTATGAATAGGTAAAGATTCAATTGGCCTATCTTCATCTTGAAGGTACAATATTGATTTGGTGGGAAAGCAAAATTCAAGAAGGTGTTCAAAAGAATGGTAAGATTCTTTCATCTTAGTCTGAATTCACATCTACATACAATTCTATCCCTTAGGATATACACAGAAAGCAATTATGGAATGGCAAAATTTGAGACAAGGAAAAGGGGAAAATGTGCAAAGTTTTACTGAATATTTTAGGAAGAAAGCATTGGCTTTAAATATTCCATTATATTCTCAAGAAACTCTTCTAAAATACATTTGTGCTTTGCATAGCTATATTCGCCATGCTATTCTTTTATTTAATCCGACTAACCTTGATGAAGTATGTGTCCAAGCTATGCATCTTGAGTCCAGGGAGAAGGATGTTAATGATGATTTCTCCATGGATCTTGTTCAACAAAAAGGAAGTAAGAACAAGGGAAAGGAGAAACAAGCAACCATAGTAAGGAAAAAAGATGAGAAGTTTATGTGCTCTCATTGCAAGAAAAGCAGACATGATGAAGATAATTATTGGAAGTTGCATCATGAGTTAAGGCATAAAAGGTTTGGAGGCAAAGGAAAACAAAATATTGTTGCCACAGTTCAAGAAGATTTGGGGCCTGACTTAGGTGATGAAACACAAATCACAGATGTAGGAGTGCAAGGTATACTATCTTCTCATGCTAGTTCAAGCTCTCTAATTCCATCTCCTAATTTTGAAAGAATAAGAAGTGAGATTTTTCATATAAGGGTGATAACTAAGCATACAAAAGTCGACACTCTTTTTTATACTGGTTCCCAAGTAAATCTGATATTTGAAGCAATTGTCAAGAAATTAGGATTGGAAACAAAACCTCATAAGAACCCTTATTCTCTTAGTTGGGTATGTGATAATCCAAAGTTACAAGTAACCATGCAGTGTAAACTTAGATTTGCTATCACTTCCAAATTTGATGATGAGGTTGAACTATGTGTGGTTCCTCTTAACATATGTGGTATTGTATTGGGAAGCCCTTACTGTATGATATGAAAACCATTTTCTTCAGAGAGGAGACCATGTACCATCTCATTAAATATGGAATTGAGTATATTGTAAGAGCTCATCATATGAAAAGTGATCTTTCTCTTGTAACTACAAGAAAACTAAAAAGGATTGTGAATGCAAGCAAGAATGTCTCTCGTGTCTGCAAAAGAAATTGAAGGGTGTGATATTGAATGTAATGATGAAATAGTTAATTTTGTTCCTAGATATGAAGTTTTTCAAGAGTCTCCAAAGCTGCCACATGATGATTCATTATTTGCAAGTATAAGGGATCCTGTTAATAAGAATAGGGGATCTGTTAATTCATTCTCAATAGAATCTATGTATTCACTATTACTTGTTATATGTTGTGCATGGTTAGTATTGGAAACGTTGAATGCAAGTAGTTGTGAAAGAAAGAGAACGATCGAATATGTTAGCATCATTATTTCATCTTTCATCCTTGTTATTCAGTTTGTTATAATAAGTCAAATGGTCTGAGTATGGGAGACATATACAGGTCAAGTGGGGAGGCATTACCCTCACTTAGTATATGAATGAAAACATTTTGGTGTTCCAAAAGCTTCTAGTGGGGACGATTGATCCAGGAGGATCCAGAATACCTCAATATTCAATGGTGTAAAAACTCGATGCAAAGGTCACCATGACTAAGATCTCGATGAGAGCTTTCCAACGTCGCTTGAACGGGCTCAAATAGACTTCGTATGAGAAAGATATTGTGATCTAAATCTTTTTCCAAATAGGGAAAAAATGGATAGAGGTGACACATGGCAGTCCCACATGAGGACACACGACAGTTCGACATGAGGACACATGGAAGTCCCACATGAGGACACATGGCATTCGTATGAAGTGACAAGTGGCATCCATACAGGACATGTGGCAGGTTAAAGAAATGGAAACGGGGAAGAGGTAGGTGATGAGGAAGTCGATTTGGCAATCCAATTGGTAGGTGACATGGTTGGACATGGCGTCATTATGTCATAGACAAATCAGACGCTGCCACATGGAAACCTCCAATTAGTTAATAAGGTTCCATGTTTAAATTGGCAAAGGGGTGTTCAGTTGGGATCGAATCCCCGACCTTCAAGATACAATCACAACAACTTAACCATTGAACCAACAGTAGAGCTTGGAAAGTATCATTGAACATTATCTATTTGAACTCGAAGTTTCGACCATTTGCTAAATAGGGAAGGCCCGCAGGCTCAACCCCAGGTCACCCACCAACAAATGATCTCAAGCTTATCCGTTAGCCAATGTGCCAAGGCCATGTTGCTTGGAGAATCGACCAAGGATTTTGGTTTTGATTTGGAATATCATGTGGGCCGAAAAAGATTAACAACCTGCAGGTTTGACCACGAGTCTGTTGGACCATAATTTTTATAATAAGGCCAATCCACCAATGTGCCACACACATAATTTTTGGTTAGGAGTGCGAAAAGTTTTAGTTTTGAAGCCACATTGTTTTGTAACATTGATGTATATGAGATTTTTAATCCCTCTTGGTGGATAGAAAAGGGGAGAGATAGATTTGCAAAGGATTTTGGAAGCCATTGTGCAATAGCAAAGTAGAAGACCAGCTTTGAGATTGAAGACTTTGATGTAATTTTTCCATTTTTGCATCATAGTAGAAGAGACCACTCCATTGGAAGAGGACTTAGAGATGTAGCCCACATTGGGTGAACTCTGTCATCATCTTGTTGTCTCATTCTTATTTCTTTGTTGCTTAATATTATTTCTCATAGTCTCTTTATGTATTTCTTCTATCTTGGTTTTCACACTCCTTAAAGCAATCAAATCCTTAACTAGCTAAGTAAAAGATTTGGATCAGTCACGCACCCAAATTTTACTATTCCAGATGTTGAGGCTTTGTTCTTGAGCTTTTCTTCCTGAAAGTTCGGAATACCACTTATATGCTATGGACCATTGAAAATCCCTACAATCCCAATCCCGAGCTAGTGAATTCATAGTGTCTCTGCAGAAAGGTTATTTCTTTCTCTTGCTCGCCATCTTTTTCCTCTTTCAATGCACTTGGGTAAGTTTGAAAATTACATGTACAATCTTTGATTTTCTAACTAACGAGTACCCTTTAATCACCATTAAGGGTCCATTCATTTTTCCAACTTGTCTCTTCGTACCCTTGGCGCATGCAACGTATTAAATAGTAATTGTTATTAGCGTACATGTTGATTATAATGGAATGTGCGAGAATCAGGGAATTATAATGAGTTTTTGTCTCCTAACTTGTACGATAAACTTAGGAAAGATTTAAATGTAAATGCGAGGGTGCAACTTTTGAAAAAGATGTTACCATCCCACACCCATACTCCTAAAATGTCCACAAATAAGGACTCTTATGGAAACACAACATTATTGAGTAATAGAAAAAGCATATCAACAACATATCTATGATATGTATTTAATGACTTATGTTACATTATACTAAGATACTTTGGAAATAGGTTGAAATAAAGAGCAGATTATGTAAGAGTGGCAGGTCTCTTTTAGGTAAATGTACATGGTCTCGATATATTTGAAAAAGAAAATCAATATATTAAATGATTGCTCCTCCTAAATTCTATCATACTCTAGTTTTGAAGTTGCATAGATAAAACAAGCTTTGCATTATTCATAAATACAGATTCCGCACCTTAATATTCTTGTATAAATTCTTTAACTAACTAAATTGATAGTTAGTAAACAAAAGCGACCTTAATATTCTTATATAAATTTTTTAACTAACTAAATTGATAGTTAGTAAACAAAAACGAAAGTGGTCGACCTTATGAATTAAAGTAATAATTTATTATTTATTTAATTAAAAAATGTTAATGGGTTGGGGAATATTTTGATACATGATGTAGAAATTGTTTCGTGCTTATAAACAAAATTACTTACAAATAAAAATAATTTTTTTTTTTCATTTTAAGTTTTAGTTCTTTTGGGTTGTAATGTAGGTTTTTGTGCTAAAAGTGGTGTTTACAATTTAGTATAGGTAAACGAAACTCTTTCATTTTAATTTGTATTTTGATTGTGATGTAGGTTGTTGTGTTAAAATTGTTACCCAATTAAGTATGGATAGACATGTTTGATCGAATTGAGTTGTTATATAGGCCGTTATGTTGAAAGTAGTATTTACAATTATGGATAGTATTGGGATATAGATATTATGGATAGTATTGATTTTATTACGAATCAATTATAAATAATTATTTTTTAATAAAAAAAAAACTCATAAAATTTATTAAGATTTTTGTTAATTTAGAATTTATGAGGGATTAAATTTTAGAGGTATAAGTATTTTTTTCAAATTATTACATTATTGAATTTTTTATTTTTTAAGATATTTAATGATCTTGATAAACATTGAATTAAAATAAATTTATTTACTAATTTTAATTATAATTTAAAAAAAAAAATAATCTCACTACTTTATGTATATTTTGACTACTTTTTATATGTTGACATTTTAGTCTTTGGATTTGGTGTTATTGCTACTAACTTTCATCATAAATCCTTTACAAAAGAAATGTAGAACCAATATTCTCCTTTAGAGGCAACTTTATGCATACTTTGGCACCACCTTGTACTTCAACAGAGTGTACTTTGTCTATAATGTAGGAAGTTACTAGCTTTGAACACAAATCCTTGATCAAGAAAATGAGCCATCCATAAATCTCTCATTTTAGTGGCTACTTTATGCATGCGTGAACACCACCTTATGCATAAACACTAGTTATAGTGCTTATGACTATTAGCTTTTATCACAATTCTCTAACAAAGGAAATGCAACATTGCAACATTCACGGATATCGTACCTCAATGGCTACTTTATGCATACTTGAGAACCTTCTTGCACATTGAAAATCCACTCRTTGGTTTTGGTGCAGGTAGCCACCACCAACTCTAATCATAAATCATTGGCAAGTGAAATGTGTCATTAATGAATCTTTCAATATATTAACAACTTTATGCATACGTTGGCACCTTCCTCCATGAGGGTAAGGGTGTACTAAAAKTTTKCATTTCATGATGGTGAGGGCGRTTRGTGAAAGGTGACATTTCATCTCTCTATAACAAGGGAAACACACTACCTATGGATCTCTCAGTTCAATAGTCACTTTATGCATACTATRACATCATCATGTGCATTGATAGTTTTCTCTTTTTTCGTGGTGTGAATCAYAAATCCTTGATAAGGGAAATGCAATGTTGAGGAATCTCTCACTTTAGTGGYCAGTGCTTTATGCATACTCAACACATTCTTCTGCACCAACATTCCACTCTTTGGTTGTCATATGAGTCACTACTAGCCATGATCATAAATCCCCAATAGGGGGAATGTACCATAGTTGAATCTCTCACCTCAATGACCACAATACACATACTATGCATGCTCTAGCACCTCCATGTTTGTTATATTCTACTCCTTGCTTGTAGTACAAGTCATCACTATCTTTGATCAGAAATCCTTGGCAAGAGAAATGCAATGTCAATGAATTTCTAAGTTGAGTGTCCAATGTTTGCATGTTCCAACATCTCCTTTTGCATTATCATTTTGTGGCTTGGTTACAACACAAAACACTACTAGATTTAATCTTAAATCTGTAAGATTAAATTCCAACATCATTTTGCATTAACCCTAATCCATTATTTTGCTTTGAAATTATGATGATTCAAATTCTCTTAAAAGACAAATACTATACACGAAGTAGAGCTTGCATTTCCCCCAAGGAACTTACGATTGCATCATTAAATGAGGTTGCACTTATCCAACAACACAACCTCAAGTTTCTCTAGACATGTGCAAACTCCACTTGATGTATAGTCTTTGTCATCTTAAAATGGCCAAAACCCATGAAAAAAAATTATATGGTTAAATTTATTATTAATAAAATGGATTTATAACTTTTAACAAAATTCCTATCAAATTTATTGAAAATTTTATGTAAAAAACAAATGTTTCCTATTATTAAATTACTATCCTCCAGAGACCTTATAACTCTTTTGAAAAAAATAATCCAATCCCCTCCTCTCCTCTCAAAATCAATGAAGCATGTTGAGAATATGTGCTTCCACACCTCTTCATGCCAAATTATTAATTGAATAGTCGTTGGGTCCAAAAATATTTTGTATTTTGAGGTTGTCAATGGTGATAAAATGTGTCTTCAACTTTGGCTTAAACCAAACTCAACAAAGCTAATGAAATTGGTATTGTAATCCAACTACTTCGAGGAAAATACTTGACACGATGATTGATTGAGCCGACATCATTCACCCTAATTCAAATTGTTGTTTTCCTAGATTTCCATTCCAACTAACATGTCATAAGAGGAAAACAATAACTTGCACCAACACATTAAATATTAATTTAACAAGCAAATAATTTGTCTTGACATTCATCTCAAACCTATACAAATACATTAAAAACTAGAGTTGCATGGCAGTGTATACCTGTCGCAATGCAGGTATAATAAAATAAAATAATCGGTGTATTGAATCTACCGCGTGCGTCGAGATATTTGTTGAATATGGCAGGCAAGTGTCAACTCATTAGATATCTGGAATTAGAATTTCTACCTTCGGGGATTTGTCTGTGGTTATGGAGCGAACTTCCCTCATGTGGTTATAGTTTATTTTGTCCCTCTCCTTCACCTGCGGCTAAACCCCGCTCCTTCATGTTCCTGGTCTGACCCTTCCCCCTCCCCTTCCCCGGCGGTCTACCCCTTCCCTCCCGACCATGGAAGACCTCCCGATCACCGCTCCTTTCACTGACGGTATGGAGACAGTTATGACAAACGTCGTGGCAGAAGATTTCTTGGAAGATGGAGGACCACCCATACAGCTGGCGAACTCTCGTGACTTCCTTTCTGCTCCTCCCCAGGCCGAAACCTTTTCCCCCCCGCTACCCACTCTTATAGATGGACTATTGTTCGGAGATTTTCCAGAACCGTGGGTGACCAAGCCCACAAGCACTCCTGCTTGTGCTCTCCCCCCGCTTAGTTCGCCTCCAGGTACTAACCTAGAGTGGGTAAACTCCATAACAGGAGGTCTCACTTCTCCGGAACTCACCCGCCTGGGCCACCCCTCCAACGAAGGTACCGACCCCCCGATCTCTTCTGAGTCAGGACCATCTGCGGTCCCTTTCTCCTCTTGCAAGGGTTTTATCCCTGCCCCACTGGAACGGGATGAGTATAGTGGTTTTGAATAGTCTTTCTCCACCAGAGAACACACAAAGAATCACTTAAATACTTTGGAAGGAATTGTCAGAGACAAAGAAACAGGGCCTAGGTTGAAAAGGAAAAGCTTAAAGAACAAAGGGAAAATTGGAAACCTAGCTCTCGGTGAAGACATGGAGTTCAGCCAGGTCACACTTATGGCAAGCCAAACAATTGTTGGGAGAGTGAATGGCAGGGTCTTCGCGGTAAAAACCATCCGAGATTGGATGCATGGTGCATGGCAGGCCAAGCTCGGATACTCACCGGAACTAGTGGAATTAAACATAAATTGTATGCCTTCACCTTCCAGAACAGTGAACACTCAAAATGGGTACTAAGTAAAGCATGGAGTATCAACAACTCTCTGATGCTTCTCAAACCATGGAATCCACTTTTTGATGCAAGTACAGAACGCCTTGACAAAATTCTGGTTTGGTTAAGACTACCAACACTTCCTTTCCATCTATGGTCTTTTGAGTACTTCAAAAAAATTGGGAATTTCTTAGGATATTTCTTGGATGCGGATATGACATATGAAGAAACAAAACAAAAGAAGGTTGCAAGAATTCTGGTTAATTTGAATGTTAGGGAAGGTCTGGGGGAAGAGATGGATCTCACCTGGGGAGACTACACATATGCCCAAAAATTGGACTATGAGAACATTCATTTCAGATGTCGAGGATGCCATCAGTATGGACGTCTGATTAAAAATTGCAAGCTCCCTCTAAGAACTAGAGGAACGGTATATGGAAGGAATAAAGATTCACAGAAGAATGTTGGCTCTTCAGTTCCTGATCCCTACTTACAAAAGGAGCAGGGTTGTCAAACGGAATGCCTCACCGAAGTTTTGGCGGAAGATTTGGTCCAACCGTGTACAGAGATGGCTACCTTGTGTCGGATCTAGCAAGCTCCAATCTAGACAAAAGACTCTTCCTTCCTGGTCACAGTAACCTCCTCTAACCCTGCCCCCTCTATTACTATTTTAATAAATAATTTGTCTATTAAAAGTCTTGAGTCGTTGTTCTCACCAACCCTTCCCCCGTTCCCTCCCTTGTTTTCTCTTCAACCCCCCTTTCCACCTCCTTCCTCGCCCCCTCGTTGCCCAACCCTTTCCCCGACCTCCTCTTCCTCCCTCCTCCCCCCGGTACAACCAGCTTCTTCTCCTACCCCTGCCTCGGATAAGTCCACTACCTCTTCAACAAACACCTCCACAAGAAGATATTTCTTAAGATCACAAAATAGAGAACACACAGGAGGTCTAGCATTGGACCCGACTCCAGCAGAAAAAACTGGCAGAGGCAGGAAATATTTCTTCTCAAAAGCACAGAAGAGAGCCATAATTGACTTATTATAAGGGAAACAGGTCTCTATTGAAAGGGCGCTTAGAGAAAGGCAAACCCTGGGAAAGGGGCCTTGATGAAGTGTTTTTCCTTCAATTGTAGGGGTTTGGCTGGTCCCCTCAAAAAACTAGCCCTAAAAAGGATGATTATCACAGAACATCCGGATGTACTTCTCCTTCAAGAAACTTTGGGGGAAGGGGCGGAAGTTGAAAACAGACTCTCTTTGATTTTACCAGACTGGAGCTTCATTACCTTGGACTCTATTGGGAGATCTGGACGACTATCTATCGGATGAAATTGTCGCACTATAAAAGTCCTTAACCATTGGGGTTTTGAATCTGGACTTGGGATCACAGTCTTCTCAAAATAAATTGAAGACCCCCTCAATATTGTAAACATCTATGGCCCTTGTCACAACAGAGGCCCTTACTGGGACGTTGTGTTCAACAAGTCCTTCCTAAAAGAAAAACACTTAATCCTAGGAGGAGACTTAAATTTCTCTTTAGGCATTAAAGAAGTTTGGGGATCCCATGCGAGATCAAACCCCCTCTCGACCTACTTTACACAAAAACTGGATGAACACAATGTAGAAATTTCGATACAAATTAATGTATTCCTGCGATTCTCCTGATCTAACAATTTACGCCACTTGTTAAATACAGAATCGCTTCTACTATTATTATTGCGGAAGCAATTAAACCACGATCACAACCACAATGCACAAAGTGAAATATCAATAACACACAAGTTTTACCAGGAAAGCGTAAAGCTAAAAACCCCACTATCATATATTATGTATATCATGAATCATGAAACAATCTCATACAAAACTCTAATCCAAGAGCTCTTAGTACAATACAATCGTCTCACACTGTCATACACAAATCAGCAAATAACTATGCCAATTTCCATGTCCAGACAGCCTGCCTCCTCTGCACAATCTCTGCAATCTGAATTCTCACAATGAATTGAATGAATACAATTGCCTCGTTTGCACATGCTCATAAGCATATTCACTGCATGTGTGAACAAATCACAACTGATAGTCAAATTGTCCCTTTCACCTGTTATCTCAACTGGATCTCCATTGGAACTGACATGCATGTAGTTAACTGTGGAGAATCTTCAGTTGCATGTGAGTTCACTGATTAATTGAACTCTCACTAGTGCATGTTTAGTTACAACTAGTACAACTGATATTAACTCACTTAACTACACTTATAATTCTGTTACAATTCCAAATCACTCAGTTATGAATGAGATAATAGATTAATATTTATTGTCTAATTTAATTAAGGGAAAAGTAAATTAGACACATGTTTCTTGTTGACTTTTCAACACACAATCTTCTGGATATTGAGCCGGTTAAATTCAAACCAACTTGGAGAAACAACAGAGTGGGAGAAGACAACATTGCAAAAAGACTCGATTGTTTTTTGATAAAGGATACACTTCTTGAAAAATCATTTCAATTGAAACATTGGATAGGACATGAGGGAATCTCAGATCATTACCCAATTTTCCTTGAACTAAGAACTAGATTGGATAAGCCACCCAGTCCTTTCAAATTCAATAGAACCTGGCTCAGTGATGAAACTTTTTTAAAGTTGGTTAAGGAAAATTGGCAATACTATAACCCAGGACGCAATGAGACGGTAGGTCTACACTTTGTAAAAAGCCTACACATTATCAAAGAGAAGACAAAGACCTAGGCACATCAGAAACTACTAAAAGAGGATATGGAACTGAAGGAACTATAATCAAAATTAAACCTTATTTCGGAATAACGAGGTGGAGGATTTGATACAACAAATGCCAAACTAAGTCTTCTAAAATTGGAAGAAAGGAGAAACAGATGGAGAAACAGACTACTAAAGGAAAAATAAGATACATGGAGATTAAAAAGCAGAGCCACCTAGCTGAAGAGTGGAGATGAGAACACAAAATTCTTCCAAGCATATGCAAAAGGCAGAAGGTGCATAAACTCAATCTGGCAGTTAAAGGATCAAGACGGAAAAAAGGAACATACCTTTGAAGGAATGGAGAAAATTGGAAAAAAGTTCTTCCAAGATCTCTACAAAGCAAAAAACAAGGCCACTATTGAAGAAGTGATTCGAATGGTACAATACTTTCCGGGCTTTACTAGTGAGGAAGATAATAGAATGCTTATGGAAAAGGTAACACTAGAAGAACTTAAAGCTGTATTGAATAGTTTTCAAAAGGACAAAAGCCCAGGACCAGATGGATGGACAATTGAGTTCTTCTTGGGCTTCTTTGATTCTATTGGACAAGATGTACTAAGCCTAGTTGAAGAGATAAGGATTATTGGACAAATTCCTTTAAGTTTAAATTCAACCTTTATTTCCCTTATTCCAAAGAAGGACAACTTGGACACCCTAGATGACTTCAGACCTATCTCCCTGTGCAATTGCATCTACAAGATCATCTCCAAAGTCATAGCCAAAAGACTTAAGACTGTACTTTCTGACAAAATCTCCTTGGAACAATTTGGATTCCTAGAGGGCAGGCAGATACACGAATCAATTGGAGTGGCATAGGAATCCCTACACAACATAAAGACCAGGAAGCTAAAGAGTGTGGTTCTTAAAATCGATCTTTCCAAAGCCTATGATAGGGCAAGTTGGCTCTATCTACAAATTCTTTTAACACATCTAGGCTTTACAGTTCCATTTATCAGATGTATCATGTGTTGTATTACAACTGTATCTTTCTTAGTCCTCATAAATGGGTCAGCCATAGACTTGTTTAGATCTAAAAGAGGCTTAAGACAAGGTTGTCCACTCTCCCCTCTTTTGTTTCTTCTTGTTGTTGAAGGATTAAGCAGGGCTATAGCAATAGAAAAATGATCTGGGTCCTTTCCAGGCATTAATATTTCCAATACTCTTCATGTAACCCACCTTCTCTTTGTAGACAACATCCTTGTCTTCTCTGTAGGAACTAGAGGGGAAGCTGACAACCTAAAAAACACTCTGAAACTCTTCTCCAAAGCTACAGGAATGATAATAAACATAGATGATTTTAGGGGCTAAATTTCGCTCATGGGATAATTTTCCATGGTTTTTCCAAAAACGAGATTTGTTATTTTAAAAATGAATAGCCTAAATTCTATAGGATAAAATGATTTTACCTTAAAAATCGCCAAAATTTTATAAAAAATATATAAAATCCTTAGAAATTTGAATATTTTTACAAAAATATCGCCAAACATTTATAGTTGGCATATGAAGGATTAGTAAGATTTTCCAAGGTTTCTAAATTTTAAAATAAATTTCCATCCTTAAAATCATCCCTAATAATAAACGAAGGAAAGTCTACTCTCACCACCTTTTGTCTCTCAAAAATGGAAAAAAGTTGATACAAACTTCTCTTCCCTTTTGAAGAGAAAACGATTGATGAAGGACTCAAGTACTTGAGATTCACTTTGAAACCAAATGATTACAAAAAGGAGGATTGGTCTTGGATACTGAAGAAATTAGAAAAAAGGTTAAGTTCATGGAGCCATAAATGGCTTTTCAAAGCTGGCAGATTGGTACTAGTAAAATCAGTTTTGGAAGCCATCCTAGTCTTTTGGATGTCTCTGTCTTGGATCCCAAAAGGAACTTTGGAGGCAGCTAGAAAACTCTCTTTCAGATTTCCGTGGAGTGGAAAGAAAGATACAAATGTGACTCCTTGGGTAATATGGAAAATGATTGCAGTCCCAAAATCTTTAGGCAGTTGGGGCCTAAAAAATATACATGTTTTCTCCAAAGCCTTAGCTGCTAAAGGGGGTTGGCGCCTTCTTTCTACAAATAGTCTCTGGACAAAGGTTGTCTTCAAAAAATACATTGAACCAAACACCCTGGAGTCTTGGATCAGAAGAAATCAGAAAACTCTCAGAGGTGCCTCGACGATTTGGAAGGCAGTGATAAAATCTTTCCCTGTAATAGAAGGTGGTCTTTCTTGGAAGGTAGGAAACAGACTCCGAGTAAGGCTAGGGACTAATCCTTGGACAAGAAGTGAAGGAAAACACTTACTCTCAGATCATCTACTAGCCACTTTAAAGCAAAAATGATTGAACTCCTTACACTCACTTGTTGACCAGCCCTCCACTACCCTTTGGGCACAAGGGTGGAAAACTGCCTCTACTCTTAATTTAAACACTGATGATTCAACAGAATTGGAGAATTATCGAAATGCCCTTTTTCATTCACAAATCAGGATAAGAGAACAAGAAGACAAACTCGTTTGGGACAAAAATGAGTTTGGCATTTACACTCCAAAGGAAGGTTATTCACAGCTAATGCAAGAACTCTCAGAAGTTGAACCAGTCTGGTGGTGGAAAAAGATTTGGAAGATCAATGGTCCTGCCAAGGAAAAACTCTTTTGGTGGTGTGTGCTTTCAAATAAAGCCCCAACCTGGGATATTTTACAAAAAAGAAATTTTGTCGGACCAAGCAGATGCCCATTGTGCAAGACAGAGAGGGAAACGACACAACATCTCTTTCTTGAATGCACTTATCTAAAATTGGTTTGGGCAAGAGTTTCATGCACTCTGAAATTCCCTTTTCAATGGGAAGGCCACACCTTGGAACAAGGCTGGAAGAACTAGTGGAAAAACTCCTCTTACAAAACATACAGATCACTCCCTTTACTGATTACTTGGGGAGTATGGCTAGCAAGAAATGAAGCCATATTCAAATAGGCGGTTATTTCTCATGAGAAAACCTCACTAAACAGTCTATCAATTTTCTCTTCCTTTCCTTCAAAAGAAAGATCAAAGAACATAGTAATAAAAAAAGTATACATAGAAAAATCCACACCATGGGGATTTTTTGATGGAGCTTCCCAACACTACACTTGTGGAGGAGGAGGCTTACTATACTTCTCAGACACACACTACTTCGCTTTATCTTCTGGATTGGGAAATGGAACTAATAATTATGCGGAATTAATGAGCCTCAAACTTCTCATGGTTTTTGCCCTTGAAAAAGACTGCAAAAAGTTATCAGTTTTTTGAGACTCAAAAAATGCAATAAACTAGATAAATGGAACTCAAAGATGCAATAATATCAGACTTGCCAATATTGTGGAAGACATAAAATCACTGCAAATTTTTTTTGACTTATTTTCCTGTCAACATGTCTATAGGGAAAGGAATAAAGAAGTGGGCAGGGCTTCGAAAAAGGGCACATACATGGAGATGGGTCACTGGAAGATCACAGAGTTCATAAATGAACAAACACAGGAACAACAGAGAACTTTTTTGTAAATGAATGTAAACTCTAAAAATTTTACAAGATTTTGGATACAAAATCTATGAAGGATACTATGCAAACTGAGGACTGTACTCAGTACACTGTAGCATTACAGATTTTTTGGGAATGACTATGTAAAATCCCATGGGATGAAGAAGAAATAACCACTCGATATGAAGTATGTAGACATACTATATCACAAGAATACACCAAAAGGTGTATCTACAAAATGTAATTTTTATTATCATAATGAAAATTACGCCTTTTTTCGAGGAAAAAAAAGTGTCAACTCAATAAAGGACGGGCAAGCGTCAACTCATTAAAACTTTATAGAGATTTAAAGGCAAAGCCCTAAACTAACTCAAACATATACAAATACATTAAAAATAAAGGTAACGTGACAACCTTATAAGAATTGAATTTATATTATTTTTAATCATTTAAATATGACAAATATATTTATTCTCATAGATATTTATGTTCCAGTTCTTTTCATTTTAACAAATTAATAAACAAAATAATAAAATATAAAAATTATAAAAATAATTTTTTTAATATAAATATATATATGTTTGGAGGAATCAGCAATTAGTTGGACACGTGCTTATACGTGGCCGTGTTATCCAACTGCTACCACTATAAACGAGGTCCTATATGCTGCACACATTATAAGTCGGGGGGAGTTGAACTCGAAACCTCATGGAACTTCATTTTCACAACACTTGCCAATTGCACTGCCCCCGAGAACAATTTCTTTAATATTTTATTTAAAAAAAAAATTGTAAAACTTTATAAAGATTTCAACACAAAACCCTAAACTAAATCAAAATATTTTGATCACAAAGTAAAAAGTATACTCTCTACTCAATAGGGACTCTAATAATGTATAGATAAATATTAAACTTATTATTATAATAGTTAAACTTTTAATTTAATATAAAATCTTAATAATAAGACAAAAATCACCACCAACCATCTAGTAGCAAAACTTTGACTATATTTAATTTTATAAAACCGACCCATGATAAATAATCACAACAAACATACAACTTGGCAAAACCAACATAAGATAATAGGTGTTCTTATCCAAATGAGATTATAAGATAACACTTTCTTTAAGTCTACCACGTTGCGGTGGCATAAAAGTTATGATGATATACCAACCACCAAAAATTGACACCATGTTTACATCACTCCTACTACTTAATAAATTATTTTTTTTGTTTTCTACTTTGTTTATGACTTGTGTGACTAATTTATAGTTGAAAAACTGTGATTTGGGAGTATTTAAGTTGTGGGGTAGCACTCAATCTGAACTACACCAATTTTTAACATGGTTAGATTTTTTGTTTTTTATATTTCAAACCAATAACTTAACATCACCAAATACCTTAACAACACACTTGATCACCCACTCTATAAAAACTCATAATTATTATTTTTAAATATATAACTTTATTTGAATTATTTATTTTTAAATAAAGTAAGATAATTAGTACTTATGTTTTACTTGTGTTTAGGACTATCTTCTTTGAACACAATAACTTTGAGTATGACACTTGACTTTCTATGTTTTATATAACAAATTTTAATTTTTTTATGTTTTATATAGCAAATTTTAATAAGCTATTTTATTTTTTTCTAATAACTTTAGAAGGTTAATGGTAATTATTTTACATCCTTGAGTTTTTAATAAATTACATATACTCTTCATTTTATACACTAACAATTTATTATAAAATATTTTTCATATATATGATTGACTATTAATTAATAATATTTATTATAAAGTATTTTTCAAATTTAACAAAACAAAGATTTACATTATGTCAAACGTGAAAAAACACATAAGTTGAAATGCTTGTCATAAAAAAACAAATGTGATTGAAAATACTTTCAATGCTCAAATTTGAGACGAGTTAAAATTATTTTAATGATATATTGTTTTATAACGATATATTGTTCTCTAAATACATTGAGGATAATTGAATACCCATCTTAGGTATACCATATCTCAACAAATAAGGGAAATAGTTGCAAAGCAGCTAGTCCCTGCCTAGTTTATCCTAAACGAAATCCATAGTAAGCAAAGTGAATATTAGACTGAGGTTTTTTAATTAATTCATTGTTACTTTATGCCTAGTTTATCCTAAGAAAAATCCATAGTAAGCAATGTGAGTATTAGACTGAGTTTTTTAATCAACTCACCGTTACTTTAATAAAGTAGCCGTATATAATTGTACACTTGGACAGACCATGCACTAGCTAGTCGTGGAAAGCTCAACCACCGCCCAGTTATGAAAAAATAGAGCCTCCAAATCTATTTATACCATAATCTCCACCATCACAGTTCTATTTTAAAAAACTAATTTTCCAAGGACACCTCAATACTCATTTATGATTATCATGGCACCAATGCGAGTGTAAAGACTTGAAAATATCGGCTAGCTATCCCTCTTAACACGTGAGAGATCCGATGTGTAGAGATGAAGAGCTCATCCAAAGGACACTTTAGAAAATGTTTACAAACCAATCTTTGAAAGCTAAGATGTTCTTTGCAAAGCTTCGAACAGATTTGTGATTTCCCAACTCTCTAGAGTGCAAACATGTTAGCAAGAATGGGTATTTTCCAATAATAATGTACTATAACAAATGGATAAAACTGTAAGGTTCAACTTAGGTGAAACTTTTGTTTCCCAACAATGACATAGTGGTATTTGCAATAGTCATTTTTGAATATAATTACTCAACCAAGTGCAGGCCCTAAAATATCTCATTTAGAATAGCAAGACAATCAATATTATTTGTTACACACCATAATGCATAAGTAGAAAATTTATATCCCTTGTGCAGCAATTTCATAATGAGAGAGTTTACTACAACAATATAAACGTGAAAGTAAAGTCCCAACTATGACAATACTTGTCTCATGCTTGGCAAAATCAATGAAGAGGAATGTTAACTCTGTTGTAGTAACAACCTCTATGGATAATAACAAATGAGCATCGAAACCAATGAACGAAGTAAAATTGAATGTTGAGGTGTAAATGACCAACATCACATAGATACATTAGGGAAGCGCTCTATTCTAGTATGCTAGCAAAATGTCACTATCATTAACTTATGTGCAACATATATGTTAGTATTATCAAAGAAGAGTTTATGATATTGAATGAGATCATTAGATATGATTGAAATAAAGTTCCTTCAATTTTATAAACACTATTAAATAAATTAGTTTTGATAATAAGTTTGAAAGTTTTTTATTATTTAAAAATAAATTAGTTTTGATAATAAGTTTGAAAGTTTTTTATTATTTAAAAGAGAGGCTTCATAAACAGGTGTATTAATCTTCTTTTAAAAAAAAGCATTAATGTGAAACAAAATTTCAAATGGATAATGTTGTCATTGTAGAACGTTTTATGAGGCTCTTTGACGATGATAAATTAATTGCACAGTATCCAACTTTATGATTTCCAGGTTAAAAACTTACATTTTAGATAATAAGATGAGCTTCAACAAGATTGTACTTCGACCTATAGGATTCCCATATTTAATAAATTAAATATTTAAATAAGATTGAGTTGATCGTGTTCACTTTCCTCTGAAATAAATTAACATTCCATGCCAAATTAACAGATATTGATATTTTATTTTCAATATCCAATGGAGGTGTTTCCACATGCCTCACAATTTGGAAAAATCTAAATTTATCCATGCATATAAGTCGTATAATATAAGCTAGTTAATGTCGCTCATGTGTTGTGTATTACCTCTTACTCGGAAATAATTAATCCTTTAATCAATCACTCTCGGCTAACAACAATGTTTTATTTTTCACTTTGTTAATCCTTTAATTAATCGAGTTTGAGATTTCAAGTACAAAGGAATATCAATTCAGGTATATTCGTTGGCACCTTTCATTGAATGTGTCTTCGTGCTTCCCATTCTGTTCCAGAGAGTTGCCTTGTAATTTGTTTTCGTGCTTCTTGTTGTTCATGAGATTGATTCTAAGGTTCAAAGAATAATGTCAGGCATCAAAGGTTTTAAATGAAATGTTTTTATGAGTTCTTTTTCTACCTTCAATTTCCTAAGAAATAATATTTAAATGAAATTAATAATAGGACAGTATAGAGGTTGTATCTCGTTATCCGAGTCACCATTATAATGTCAAATGATATAGAAAGATTTAAAAAACTGTTAAACAAATCCAAGTATCAATTACAGATAAGTCTCACCTTGTTTGCAATAGAAGAAAAGTAGAAGATGCACCCTTGAACAGGATATAAAATGTAGTAATTCACATAGATCACAGGTCTTGTTTTACTCACAGTAATAACAGAGGATATTTTTTTTACTGAATGAACTCCTGGTATAATATGATCACAATAGATGTAATACTAAATTGCAATCAATCACTCTTCAAGAATTACAGAAAGAAATTCAGAGAAATGGAAACACAGAGGTAACACATAACTCAAATTGAACGAAACTTAGAATCTTTGTTTGCACTTGTATTAATACTCAAAAAGAGTTTATCTATTACATTCAGCAAGAAGCAGCCTCAAATAGATCTTAAATATATCTATTTATACAAAATTTGTCACAAGGGAAAGTTGTTGGACTTCCCACAAGGTATCGCTAAAAATAGAATACATTTGAATAAAACAATAACATGCAAATATTGTTGAGTTTTCTTGGCGCTTCCTCTGTCTCTTCGCCTACTGGTAGATGTGCTTGCTTTACTTTGATCTTTGAGCCGGGTACACATATCATTAAGGCCGACCCAATCATTTGGCTTATTGTCTTGGCCATTTATTCTCGTCGCCATCTGTCCCTTCGGGTGTGTTCAGTGGGGAAAGGAATTGTGGTGGAAGACATGGGGGGAGAATGATTAGATGAATATCTTAGCATTGGCTCGTTAAGGGATGGATAACGACTACAGGGAAGAGTAATTGTTAATTAAAATAATAATGAGGGAACAAGTGTCCAATGAGGAGGTGGTATGAGTGGATGCAAGAATGTGGGTGGTAGGCATAGACGAGGTAAGTGACTATTGGAGGGTGAAAGGTAGAGTGGGTGGAGAAGGTGGACGATGTGCATGCTTTCTCACTTTCTACCAACTACACTTTCCTTTCCCTGTTCAATGCATTGGGTGCACCTTTCCATCAATGCTACCACGAACCTTGACGGCTCGATCCTTTCATTTAACTCGAAGGAAAACATCTTCTTTTGTATTTGAGGCAGCTTTTCCTAGATTGTTCACCTCTTGGATTAGATTGACTAACCATTCGTTGATTTTAAGTAGATCAATCTGGTTCATCTCTTGGATGGTTCCCTGAGTAGCTTCCTTGTTCTTTCTTGAGCTTTGTTGGTTCATTTCTATCTCAATCTACCCCAGGGCCTATGAGATATTATTCCCTTCGAACTCAATCAACTTTTTATTTAATGAAGACAATGCCTCTAGACAAACCTCTTTTACATCTCTGGCAAGTTTCTTTCCTTCTTCCAGATTTGTTTCCCAGGATTTTAGGGCCATTTCGCCTCTCACTTGTTCAGAATGGGAGAGAAGGGTAGGACCAAGAGTATTATCTCTATGCATCCATATGAGAACTTCTTGAAACTTAGAATGGGCTGAGTAGGCCTCCTTTTCCTTGACATAAATATATTTTAGAGAAAGGTCCACTACCTGATAACATTTCTGAATAGCATCTACTTTTAGATAGAGTTCTTGTTGGGCAACTTCCAGCCTCTCATTGACTTCTAATGCTTGTGTTTTGAAGGCCGAAATGTCTATCGTTGTGTTCTCTATTAAGGTCAATCTGGCATGCAGTTGCTCAATCAAGTTGTCACGCTGAGTGATCAGCCCTTTGCTTGTCTGTGAACTCTGGTAAACATCTCAAGGTTATCATGTAGCTGCTTAATTTATTGTTGATGGCTAGCCCAGATTTGCTCAAAGTCCTAGTTCATCCTGCTTATGATAGCCTGCTATGTATTATACATCTCATTTTGCAATTTTTATACCAAGAGTCATTTCTATCACAGTTGTTCGGTCAAAAAGTCCATTGACCATTGATTGGCAGTGGCAAAAGCCCCTAACGAACCTACAACTTCTTTTGCAAACTATGGACCATCATGGTATTTCCCGTCATACACCAGTCTTTGTATTTTAATGATAAATCCATCCTTTTGGTGAGATTCTCTCTTCACGATGGCCTTTCGTTTCTTACTAAAAAAGAAATCTGAGGGAGGCATCTTTTCGGGTAAGATAGGAGTAAGATCACCTACGAAAGTGAGTTCGAAACTAGGATTTATGAAGCTGGTCTGTAGAGGGGTTAATGATGCAATAGGAGAAGCAATTTCGGTGGAAGTTTATTATCATGTTGTATTCGGGGTGCCAACAGGAGTAGATGGTGTTGAATGAGGGACAATTTGACCTGGATTCATGAAGGCTTTGAACCGAGCTAACACTTGTGGATCATTCAGTCCTGATAGTGATGCTCTTATCTCATGAAATAACACTTCTGGGCCTTTTGGGACTTCCTCAGCTTTCTTCTTAGTGGAGGAATTTGGCTCAGATCCTGTAGGTCTGGATTCATGTGAAGGAGGCTTGAGATTTGACTCTCCATGCATTATCTTTGGTATACTATTTCATTTCTGTTTTTGAAAGCTAAGGAAACCAGCTTGTTGGTCAGGAGGAAGTGTCTGGAATCTGCTTCGGACTTCCTCATAAGATCTAACTCCCCTGAACATTTTGTCATAAGAAGAATTCTCATGGATGTATCGCTTCATGTTAAAATGAGTCGGATGATTTTCCACTATCTTATGTGGATCATGCTTCTTAAATTTGATGTTGACTAATTTGACATCCTCCAGGGCTGCGGCCTCGACTTTAGAGTGACCAAAATCTAATAATGTGAACATGCCAACTTGAATGGGGAAAGTTGGCCAAACCTTTTTCTGAGTTGCTTTCAGCTCCTTGCTAATACCTCTTGCCACTGTCTGGTACGCCACTTCTCTGCACACTAGCCTGTCGGGTAAAAACTGTGGGAGGGCATGAGGAGGAACCGAACAACCAAATACTCTGATATAGGAGAAATTCTCCTCAATGAACTAGTTTTCAATCTTTCCTAGGTTCCTCATAATCTGGGGAGGTGGGTGACCATAAATAGCTATGTGAACTAGTACCACCATGTTGTGACAGATTTCGTAAAAGAAAACTTTGGTGTTCTCCTCCCATAATTTGGAGTGATAAAAATGAATTGGCTTAAGACTGGCCGAGGTCCAACTCCAGTTCATCAGGGGAAAAAGGGTCATGAAATAAATGGCATCCATAACATATGCTGACATGTAAAAAGGGACAGGCTGCCCTTTTTATTTTGTTGATTTATACTCAGTGTTTTCCTTGGCCAAATTATCAGATAGCATTTTGGCCCAATTGAAAGTATAGCCCTCGGCTGCCTCGTTCATGATGGCTACCGATTCAACCAAGAAATGTGTAGGTTTCTTCTTCCTGAATAGGAAATAGAGAATCATGGCTACATACAACATATGAGCGTCTAAATACGTCGTGGCGTACATACCATGAGCGTCGGCTCTGAATTTTTCCGGATGTCCCCACGAGGTCTTGATTATATCATGGCCATTTATGGTGTATTGGGTGCATTCCTTTCTCTCAAAATCTAGAAGAAATGTGTCATTATAAGTGTATTTAGGAGTACGGGAAAGCTTGTACATTACTTGTAGGTGTTCTGGTTGGAAAGAGCCGACAATGACCCATTGCTGGTTGATGATGCTCCTGGTCTAGATGTCGACATGTTCCAAGGCCCAATTTATCATATAGTTGTAAGGTATGATTCTCGGTCGTACATCTATATTATGCAGCTCCATCTGTGCTACATGTCTAAGCTTAGTTGTATAAGAGTCATTGTCTTCTTTGGTAGAGTCGTCTGGACAGTTGATGATCTCATGCTCTAAGACATCGAAAACCTGCGTCCAAGTTTTAATGGCATCCACAACTCGCAAAGTTGTGTCTAATAGAACATTTGCGTTCGGATTTGAATCATCACCTAATGCATCAAGCTTCTTTGCAATTTTTCATGGAGCCATAATACTCAAGAAAACTGAATTATCTTACCTGTTACAAGAGAAGTTTGTGAGTTCTACACTGGATAAAAATTGCTAATTGCAAATGGTAAAAATGACTTTGAAATTCGAAGTGCTTTTATTCAAAAAAGTTTATTGATCTTCGTATAGCTTTATAGACGAAGAATTTATTAACCTTAATGGAATTCATTACCTGGTGATTCACAATCCTTATTTGAAATCAGTATCCTTAATCAATCATAAATATCATTAATACGTCGACGATTCACGTTCAGGAGTTTTGGATGTGACATGGTGGAAATCTCCTGAAGTCTGAATTCACGGAGGAGAGAATCTTTGAGTAATCACTCTTAAGTATTAATTAATCATGCTTAAAACGTTGTATTAACTTCAAGTGTTTTGGAAGTTCTGACTTCGTAGGTTTTGAATATAACACAAGAGAAATTTCCCGAAATCCGAAACTGCAAAGTAATTAACTTCTGAGTAATCACTCTTAAGTCTTAAATAATCATGTTTAACTTTAAGTATTTTGGAAGTTCAGACTTCAGAGGTTTTGAATATAACACAAGGGAAACTTTCCAAAATCCAAAACTGTGAAGTAATTAATTAACTCTTAATCATGACTCATTAAAGCCGCTAACCATTTTATTAATTCCTTGAAAACCCTTTTTACTTTTTTGTAATCACTTTACTTTGACACTTTGATACTTTGGTGGTTTTTGAACTTAATCTTTGTTAAAAATCTCGAAGGGCCATCTTCCGGAGTGACGTGGCAGAGATGACGTCATTCTGGATGACATGTCAATAAAAGAGAGGTGCCATGTGTCACTCGAAAACATTTGAACCATCCGATGTAAATGTCAAAAATGAGTGCCACATGTCGACTCAAGGAAATATTTTTAAAGGACAGGTGTCTTATGACTCGTCTTCGTGAGTTCTTTAGGAAAATTCACGAGCGGTTATCTTCGGGTTTCAGAGTTTCGGGGTTTTCGTTGTTTGGGTTTGCTAGAACAACCGAAGCGCGGAGCTCCAAAGCGACCGTTAGAGACTTACTCTTTAAAACTCAGGCGGATCCAAAACTTTAGAGATCATTACGATCGTTCGATCAAGTTCAAGAAACTCATCAATAGTAGATATTGTAAACACCTTATTGCTAAATAAAAACCAATGAATTTGATAAATTAAAAGGCAACTCTCTAAGTTTTTTCTTTCTTTGGGTAAAATTTTATTTCTAAGAGGTGAAAAATATAAAGCTCAAAAGTTCAAAATTATGCGTGTTCCAACACTTCCCATATTGATGTAGAGTCGCCCTCAGTGTAGTAAATCCCAGGGAGTAGGAGCATATCGAGATTGATATAGATACAAAGACCTCGTTCAAGTTTGAGCATATTCATATCCATTGGTAGAGGACACAACAATGGAGAAAACAGAGGGTAACATTCGGTTTTTCCATGCATATTATTTGGAAAGTAAAGAACGAACAAGAGATTTCACCATTTTGTCGTACCCTATAGTAATTGAGTTGTAGTAAAGATAGTTATTGTGTAGGCAGAGGAAGGAGACTAAACCCTCTGAAAGTGAAACAGAGGTAAGGTAAGTTGTTATTTAGATTTGCATCTGGTAAGTTGTTATTTAGATGTGCATCTGGGATCAAGTGGGGAAGATGTAGATCCGAGCTATGCAAAGATAAAGTGGGGAAGATGTAGATCCGAGCTATGCAAATATTTTATGTTGTACTTCTCTCCACTCTCCATACCTGGGTGTCATCCTCGACCTCATCGACCTTTCATGCATGTTACCAGGTGGAACTGGCTTCAATGACCTTGCATACCAGGTGGAAGTGGATTTGTCAGATAATTTGTATGCCTCCACCTGCATTAATCTGAAATGTCACATAATGTGCAACGTGCGCCTTCAATCTAACCACTAAATAAATTAGTTTTCTAAAAATAACTTGTATATCTAACAAATACATAAAATAATTTGCCCTCCACTAGGACTAATTAAGTCTTGTCAAAATGTGTTAACCAATAACAATTTGAATAAAGGTAAATAAAAAAAAATTTAAAAATAGTTTTTGGTTTACTCAAAAATAAAATTTAATAAATGATTTTCTAAAACCTTCTTCGAGATAAGATAAAATTCACTTGAAAGTAGGTTCAAAACATACAAAACTGACCAAGTAATATACAAAACATACCAACTAATACAAAGTCAACGATAGTTGACTTCGTTGACTTGAAGGTGAAAGCTAGAGTCCTTGCCATGGCCAGGGGCAGGGACTAATAAGGATAACCTAGGGAAAGTGTATGTTTTTATGAATTTGGTGAAATATATATCTTACTTTTTAATGGTTTAGGGTTGTAGTTAAATCAAAGGTAAAATTCACTTAGTTAATAAAATGTTATCTATTATAATTTAATTAATTATTATATATATATTTGTGATTGATTGGTGTGGAGTTATGAAATTCAACACTTAATTAATTTTGTATAAATATTCACTTTAACATGATATAAGAGATTTGATAATTTCCGCTAGTTCAACCGATTAAGGTGTGTGTTTCGTTTGTTAGGCGATCTGAGTTCAACACTTTTATGGTGTGTTTAGTTGGGAGGAGACACCAAAAAATCTAGCCATGTTCAGGGTTGGTGCATCCTAAACCCCTGGATTGTGGTTTCTTAGCCAATAATTGAAATGGTTTCTTTGAGGCATTCAGTTTAATGAAGGAAATGGTGGAAGAGATCTACAATGAAAGAGGAAAATGAAGATGATAAGGTACAAGTCAAGTCAAGACTGAGTATGATCATCCTTCATAAAAGACATCTCCTCCTTCTTCTCCTCCTCCATCTCAATCTCCATCTCCTCATAAGAAGATTTCTCCAAAGAAGCCATTGTTGAAGTTGGATGTCAAATTTGACTTACCCATGTATAATGGTGAGCTTAATGCAGAGAGATTAGATAATTGGATTCGAAAAATAGAAGTTTGATGTCATGTTCAACAGATTGATGAAGAAGAGCTAAAGATTCAATTGGTATCTCTTAATCTTGAAGGTACAACGTTGATTTGGTGGGAAAGTAAACTTCAAGAAGGTGTTCAAAATAATGGTAA
>ML823172.1:0-18158 GCA_009831015.1 Picea engelmannii
AATTAAGTATTAAAATTCTTGCATTATGGGTTGTTAGGATTAAATATTGATATTTGCATGTCTAGAAACAAGAATGACGATTTTGCTGCAACATTGTAATTTGGTATTGGTATGTTCTATCTGCATTGTGAATAGAATTGAACGCTGGTTTGAAACTGTGTAATCCATTTTTTGTTTTCATAAAAGCCTGGTGGATCGACACAATAAATTGTCATATAATTGTTAGATGCTCCATCTTAGAAAAAATTACCTAAGTAAATACAATATCAAAGAACTACAAGACCACCGAACCATGCCAATGAGAAGATGCGTTAAATCCATAAAAGAAGAAGCAACGAAGACTCCAAGGAATTTTTTTTTAATAGCAAATCCATTAAAAAAAACAAACACTGAGTACTATACATCTATCCTTAGAAATTGGACCCATTTCTTTGAGCCAAAACATTGAATGTATCTACCACAAACACAGGCATGGGATCCACAGAACATGCATACAAAACAGATTACCATGCCTTTTTTTTTAAGGGAATCCTTGCAGTTTTCTCCTAGATGGATCGTCCTGTGGTAAAATTGATAGTTCTCAAAAGCTTCCCGTGAGGAAGAAGACAAAAAAAGTTGCAGGACACACCAAGAAACTACCTCTCTATAGTCGAAAAAACTTCATGGACATAGGTTGCACGTGCAATTTTAGAGGCCCAAATTAGTCCATTCTAGGTGGAAGGAGATGACTAGTACAACTATGCATTGGACCAGTGAGAGTTATGGTCCTGATTATGGAAGATGCTAATTGTATATCTAGAGAACAGGACAGTAGTCCAACAATTGAATATTTTTTTGTCTTGAAATATATCTCTGGGAGCATCAACATATCATTTCCTTACAGTGAAATTCTTCCGCCCATAATGGACTAATTTGGACCTCTAGAATTCCTACTTTCAAGATGCAAAGTGTCTATTGCGTTCAACATCGGTTTCTTTTCTGAAACTTCTTCTTTTGGTGTTTTCAAGACCACCATCACAGGGCCGGGAAGTTAATCCCCTTATGGTTGATTTAAATTTGGGCACAGGAGTGGGAACATTCTCTGCATTGAAATCATCCATTTCCATATCATCGCCCATTAGATCATCTTCTTCTGGCTTGGAATCCATGACATCAATCCATGCGCTAGCCATCAACGCAACTGGGTAGGTTCTCTGAGAAAGCAGGGCTGCCTTGGAATTCTTTGGCTTGAAATATATCTCTCAGTGTACGAAGGGAACATCTCCTTTTTTTCTCCTGGGTAGAGGGAGATGAGTAGTAAGAATATGCCCTAGAATACTGGAACCTCTGGCCATCATGCCCGAATGTGTTTACTGTATCTGGAAAAAACTACTGCCACAAGTTAACGAGATTTTTTTTTTTCTTTAGACGATGTTTGAAATGAAAATTGGGGAGGGATAATATAACCCTCTGCAAATCATGGTTTAATGTGTATCAATGGAAGATCTCCTCGATCCTTTTGTTGATCAATGACAATATCCAGGGTTCATGCATAATGAGTTGTTACCATTAAATCTCACTAATTGCATATTTAGAAAAAAGTGCGAAGGTGGTGGTGACGACGAAGAGAGATTAAGAATTAGATATTTCTTAAAGGCGTCAAATGCCCGGTGCACGAAAAAGATTTCATCATGTTTGAAATGAATACTTTGAAAGGATAACACTCTTCTCTGCAAATCTTGTTTTAATTTGTAGTAATGACAAATCTTCTCCAGCCTTCCAGACATTATTGACAATCGTAACGGTTCCTGCATGATGAATTACTATCATTAAATATTAATAATTTCATATATGGAAATAAGTACGAAGGTAGTGGTGATGGTGAAGAGAGATCAAGCATTGGACATTTCGTCCACCTGCCAACCCACGAAACAAATTCCAAGAAATGCCCAAGTATGGAAAGCAGTCGGTTGGGTTACAAAAAAAAGGGTCAAAAGATATACCCAGGAGACATGAGGGGCCAATGGCCATATTGCATCTCAGTGATATATATCGGTCGTCAATTTTTATATCACAGAATTTTGGGTGTTGTTTGTGCATAGGGGAACAATGGAAGCGCAATGTCGAGAGGGAAATTTGTATATTGCTGAACTTTGGGTGTTGTATATAAAAGAATGAGACATTCGGAAAAAGGACCAAGTAAACAGAAATTGAAAGCTTACAAGATGAAGGGGAATTTGTTTGCTAATTTGTAAATTGTGGAAGTTTGGGTGCTATTTGCAGGCAGCGGAACAATGGAAACACAATGTTGAACCCGCCTATGCATGAACCCATGATTCAAAAATTTTATTCAATATGAAATGGGGAAGAGGTCATTTGGGCTGGTGATATAAAAGTAAAAATGGAAATCTGAAGACGTGAATCCACCAAATCCCGCACCTATACATTTTCTGAAAAATGAGTAAGTAAAGAAAGGAAAAGTAGAGGGCAAAAGAGAAAGAAGCTGGCAATTTTCGGAAGAGGGAATTACTGTAAGAAAGCACCATTGATGGTATTAACATTAACTATGGAGTGCATTAAACATGTTAATAGGTTCTTCAATCAAGGAATAGATACAACGAGCAATGTTTATAGTTTCCAGGATCTATTTGTATAAGAGAAGCATCGAAAAGTTACAATAAAATAATTTCTTGGATGTTTAAGTAACTTTTTTTTACTGTTAGCTTCACCGCAAGTGTAACAATGAATAATTTGAATTTTAATGTCCTTTCATTCATATGATTGTTCCACTAGACTTCACATAGTATATATTCTTTTATTTCAATTTGTTTTCTAATTTGTAGATCGCGGAAGTCAGGGTGTTGTTTGTAGGTGGCAGAACAATGGAAACACAATATTGAACTCACCTATCTAGTAAGTCACCTATTCGTAAAACCGCGAGCCAAAACTTTTGAACAATATGAAATGGGGAAGCGGTCGGTTGCGCTGGTGATATAAAAGTAAGTGAAATCTGAAGACATGAATCCGCCAACTTCCGCACCTAGAAAATTTTCCGAAAAATGAGGAATGCATACTAAATATGTACATCTATAAAGTATGGACATGAGATTTTATAGAGCATGTATGGATCCTGCATTCCATGCTTAGCCACTTTTTGTATTGTGGGTTCTTGGGTTGGCGGGCTCAAAATTGGGCCTCTATTGTTTTGTGCCCTACAAATAGCACCCAAAATTCGGCGATATACAAATTGACAAGCAGACTTGCGCGTTGGCTGGCTCAACATTACGCTTCTATTGTTCTGTGTCCTCCAAATTGCACTCGGAGTTATGCGATATACAAATTGACAGATGAACTCCAGGGTTGGCGGGCTGAAGATTGTGATTGCTTACATATGGTGATCCATATCAACTATATAACATTATCTAAAATCATTATTTTCAATATTAAATTATTAATATTAAATATTGATATTGTACAATTTAATTATACAAAAGAAATTGTACAATATGAAATGGGGAAGCGGTCGGTCAGGCTAGTGATATAAAAGTAAATGAAATCTAGAGACGTGAATCCTCCAACTTCCGCACCAAGAAATTTTCCAAAAAATGAGTAGTACAACCAAATATGAACTTTTATAAAGTATGGACATGATATTTTATAGAGCATGTACAAAACCCACATTCCATACGTAGCCACTTTTTGGATCTCGGGTTCTTGAGCTCAGAGGATCAAAATTGGTCCTCTATTGTTCTGTGTCCTACAAATAGCACCTACGGTTCCGTAATATACAAATTGACAAGCGGACTTGCGGGCTGGTTGGCTCAACATTTCACTTCTATTGTTCTGTGTCCTCTAAACAACACTCTGATTTCCGTGATATACAAATTGACAGACAAACTCCAGGGCTGGCAGGCTCAAGTTTGTGATTGTTTACAGATGGTGATCCCTATCAACTATATAACATTATCTAAAAACATTATTTTCAATACTAAAGTATTAATATTAAATATTGATATTGTGCAATTTAACAACATAAAATTATTAAAGGATGTTAAAAATGTTATTTAAAAGAAAAACCCATGTATTCGAAAACTCACGTTCCAAAAAAATTGTACAATATGAAACGGGGAAGTGGTCGGTAGGGCTGGTGATATAAACTTAAGTGGAAATGTGAACAAGTGTATCTGTCAACTTCCGCACGTAGAAATTTTCTGAGAAACGATTAATACATACTAAATATGTAATTTTATAAAGTATGGACATGAGATTTTATAAAGCATGTACGGATCCCTCATTCCATACTTAGCCACTTTTTGGATCGCGGGCTCTCGGGATAGCGGGCTCAAAATTGGGCCTCTATTGTTTCGTTCCCTACAAATAGCACCCATAGTTCCGCGATATACAAATTGGCAAGCGAACTTGTGGGTTGGTTGGATTAACATTGCACTTATATTGTTCTATATCTTCCAAACAACTGTCGAAGTTCCGCGATATACAAATTGACAGACGGACTCCAAGACTGGTGGGCTCAAGATTGTGATTGTTTATCGATGTTTATCCCTATGAACTATCTAACATTATCTAAAAAAATTATTTTCAAATACTAAATTATTAATATTAAGTATTGATATGGTACAATTTAATTACATAAAATTATTAAAAGATGTTAAATCTCTTATTTAAAAAAATGATATTAATTCTATCACCGCAAGCATAACAACGACCAATTTGAATTTTAAGGGCCTCGTGTTGATATGATAGCACAATTGAACTTCACATAGTTTATTTTCATTTATTACAATATGAAATGGGGAAGCGGTCGGTCGGGCTAGTGATATAAAATTAAGTGAAATTTGAAGACGTGAATCCGCCAACCTCCGCACCTGAAATTTTCTAGAAAACAACTAATACATACCAAATATGTAATCTTATAAGTATGGAAATGAGATTTTATAGAGAATGTACGGATCCCACATTCCATACTTAGCCACTTTTTGGATCGCGGATTCTCGGCTGGCTGGCTCAAAATTCGACTTCTATTGTTGTGTATCCTACAAATAGCACCCATAGTTCTGTGATATACAAATAGACAGGCGGACTTGCGGGCTGGCTGGCTCAACATTGCACTTCTATTGTTTTGTGTCCTCCAAACAACACTCAGAGTTCCGCGATATACAAATTGAGAGACGGACTCCAGGGATGGAGGGCTCAATATTGAGATTGTTTATGAATGGTGATCCCTATCAACTATCTAACATTATCTAAAAGCATTATTTTCAATACTAAATTATTAATATTAAATTTTGATATTGTACAATTTAATTACATAAAATTATTAAAGGATGTTAAATATCTTATTTAAAAGAAAAAATCGGGTATTCGGAAACTTATGACCCAACACGTTATCACAATATGAAATCGGGAAGCGATCGGTTGGGCTAGTGATATAAAAGTAAGTGGAAATATGAACATGTGTATCCACCAACTTCCACAACTAGAAATTTTTCGAGAAAAGAGTAATACATACTAAATATGTACTTTTATAAAGTATGGACATGATATTTTATAGATCATGTACAAATCCCTCATTCCATACTTAGCCACTTTTTGGATCGCGGGTTCTCGGGTTGCTACACTCAAAATTGGGCCTCTATTGTTCTGTGTCCTACAAATAGGACCCAAAGTTCCGTGATATTGACAAGCAGACTTGTGGGTTGGTTGCCTCAACATTGCACTTCTATTTTCCCATGTCCTCCAAACAACACTTGGAATTACGCAATACAAAAATTGACAGACAGACTCCAGGACTGGCAGGCTCAAGATTGCAATTGTTTATGGATGGTCATCCCTATCAACTATATAACATTATCTAAAAACATTATTTTCAATACTAAATTATTAATATTAAATATTGATATTGTACAATTTAATTACATAAAATTATTAAAGGATGTTAAATATATTATTTAAAAGAAAAACTTGTGTATTCGAAAACTCATGACCCAAAACGTTTGTACAATATGAAACCGGGAAGTGGTCAGTCAGGCTAGTGATATAAAAGTAAGTGGAAATATGAACACGCGCATCCACCAACTTCTGCACCTATATATTTTTCAAGAAATGAGTAATACATACTAAATATGTACTTTTATAAAGTATGAACATGATATTTTATAGAGCACGTACGGATCCCTCATTCCATACTTAGCCACTTTTTGGATCCTGGGTTCTCGGGCTGGCAGTCTCAAAATTGGGCCTCTATTGTTTTGTGTCCTACAAATAGGACCCAGAGTTTCGCGATATACAAATTGACAGGTGGACTTGCGGGGTGGTTGCCTCAACATTTCACTTCTATTGTCCTGTGTCCTCCAAACAACACTCGCAGTTCCACGATATACAAATTGACAGACAGACTCCATGACTGGCAGGCTCAAGATTGCAATTGTTTACAAATGGTCATCTCTATCAACTATCTAACATTATCGAAAATAATTATTTTCAAATACTAAATTATTAATATCAAATATTGATATTGTACAATTTCATTACATAAAACTAACAAGGGATGTTAAATCGCTTATTTAAAAAAAAGTGAAGTAAACAAAACAAAGTTTTTTTAAATTCTATCACCGCAAGCATAACAATGACCAATTTGAATTTTAAGGGCATCTTATTGATATGATAGCACAATTGGACTTCAAACAATATATATTTGTTTCTTTCAAATTATTCCAGGAGATTAATTTTACCAAGTTCATCGATGAAGGAAAAGTGCTAAAACAAGGCACATACTACATCTGTGTCACAATGCCATACAAATTGACAAGCAGATTTACGGGCTAGTTGGATAAAAAATTGCAATTCTATTTTTTTGTATCCTTGAAATAACATTCGAAGACAGGGAAGCGGTTGGTCGGGTTGGTGATATAAAAGTAAGTGAAATCTGAAGACGTGAATCCACCAATTTCCATACCTAGAAAATTTCTAAAAAACGAGAAATACATACTAAATATGTACTCTTATAAAGTATGGACATGCGATTTTATAGAGTATGTATGTATCGCGCATTCCATACTTGGCCACTTTTTGGATCGTGGGTTCTCAGGTTGACGGGCTCAAAATTGGGCCTCTATTGCTCCATATCCTACAAATAACACCCAATGTTCCATGATATACAAATAGACAGGTGGATTTGTGGGTTGGTTGGATCAACATTGCACTTCTATTGTTTTGTGTCCTCCAAACAACATTCGGAGTTCCATGATATACAAATTGACAGACAAATTCCAGGGATGGCAGGCTCAAGATTGTGATTGTTTACGGATGGTGATACCTATAAACTATCTAACATTATCTAAAAACATTATTTTCAATACTAAATTATTAATATTAAATATTGATATTGTACAATTTAATTACGTAAAATTATTAAAGGATGTTAAATATCTTATTTAAAAGAAAAACCCGCATATTTGGAAATTCACGATCCAAAAAGTTTGTACAATATGAAATGAGGAAGCGATCGGTCAGGATGGTGATATAAAAGTAAGTTGAAATATGAACATGAGTATCCGCCAACTTCTGCCTAAATATGTACTTATATAAAGTATGGACATCATATTTTATAGAGCATGTACAGATCCCTCATTCCATACTTAGCCACTTTTTGGATCGTAGGTCCTCGGGCTGTCGGGCTCAAAATTGGGCCTCTATTGTTCTCTGTCCTATAAATAAGACTCAGAGTTCCACGATATAAAAATTGACAAGCGGAATTGTGAGCTGGCTAGCTCAACATTGCACTTATATTGTCTTGTGTCCTCCAAACAACTCTCAGAGTTCCGCGATATACAAATTGACAGATGAAATCCAGGACTGGCGGGCTCAAGATTGAGATTGTTTATAGATGGTCATCCCTATCAACTATCTAACATTATCTAAAAAAAATATTTTCAAATACTAAATTATTAATATTAAATATTGATATTGTACAATTTAATTACATAAAATAATGAAATAATGTTAAATCATTTATTTAAAAAAAAATAAAGGAAACAAAACAAAGTTTTTTTAAATTCTATTGTCAGAAGCATAACAACGACCAATTTGAATTTTAAGGGCCTCTTGTTGATATGATAGCACAATTGGACTTCGCACAGTATATATTCGTTTATTTCAAATTATTCCTGGAGATTAATTTTACCAAGTTCATGGATCAAGGAAAAGTGCTAAAACAATCCACATACTACATTTGTGTCACAATGTCATACAAATTGACAGGAAGATTTATGAGATGGATGGCTAAAAAATTGAAATTATATTGTTCTCTGTCCTCCAAACAACACTTGGATTTCCGCGATATACAAATTGACAGACAAAGCATACAACCAAGAACCAACTAAACTCCAAACAGGTCGCAAGCAAATTCCCACAAGGTTCCATAGAGTAGCATGCATCGACCTTTGCATCAAACAATTTGATATAAAAAGAAAAGACGTTGCGACATTGGTTTTCTCTTACAACTGTTATATGTTCCCACGAGAAAATAATTGGGGCCATGAGATATATGGGGTTTGTTGCCATGATTCCCATTTTTGGACCGAACAATCTTATGCGCATGCAATCTCAAGTACTTGAGTCCGATGAACATTCATATGGGTGTTGAAGAAATATTATAGAGACACATGAGATATTTTCATTTCCTGCCAAATCTTGATATATTTGTTCTTTTTCCTTCTTCGACCAATATGCAATATTGCATTGTCCTCATTTAAGGTAAATTTGTTGTGTATCTGAAAGTCGCACAACATGTAGACATTGCTTGCCCTTTTCTATAGGTATGCTTCATACGACAATTCTTCCAACCTAGAAAGCACATCTTCTAATAGAGATTGCCTAATTGTACAATTCACGATTGTGTTTCCCATAGTTAAGATGGAAACATTGAGGCAATGTCCATATATATATGGACATTTTTCACCGCATCACAGACAATCAATCGTATCATCACTTATCAAAGCGGAAGAAGTAGGAGAGTTTCATTTCGCACATATAGGCTCAAAGGGGGTCAAGTATGCATTCGTTGCAACCAAAAAACCTTCAACCTAGAAACGTGAGCATAGGAATTAATACATTGAACAATATAATACACAACTGCACCACCCCCCCTTTAAAAAATAAAAAATAAAAAACAAGCTGCGGAAATTTGGTGAAGGTTATTTGTATAAGCAAAGTGAGGATGATTTTGTGGATGTATATGCACAACAATTGTAGGGATAGCTAGTTTCTTTAGATCCTATACTATGTATGCTCACAACTCTATTACAAATGTTGTTTGGGTTGTGCAAAAGCTCCTTTATCTAACATCCCTTTTCTTTGTTATATTTTTGAAGAACATAAGTGGAAACTTCCGTTTATGAAACTTTTGTTGGATTGACAAAAACAAATTTGAATAGGTATCGAACAATTGTAGTTGCAACATGGAACAATACAATATTTTTGTAACTTACCTGAGATACATGCACATGCAAAAGTAAAGGACAAAACTAGATATGGAAAGTGGTACCATTGCCTTGTCATTGTCTGACTCTCCATCCTTTATATGGAGAATGTGTTGCGAGCCAAGTTTTCTTGCTAGTGTGACATCTGTGCCATTTTTTATGATTAGGTAAATATCACTTCTCTGTGCAAGATTGTTGATAGTCACGTCCGGGATGAAACAATATTATGAATAAACAGGGGGAATTTTTTCCACAAAACGTGTTTTGTTGAGAAAAATAATCTGATCACAATCACCACGGTCATATACTATTTTGGGCAATATATTGAAATTTGTAATGGAAATCCCATTACCCAGCAATATATTTTCTTCATGTTTCTAGACAAGTTGTGTAGGAATATTTAGTGTGATTGTCAGCATGGCCTCCTTGTCTGTCATGTCAACACGCATAATGGATCTAGTTGTGTTTTCCTTGTCTAAGTAGGTGCTATAGACGACCATTATGTCCTCGACGAGAACTTGTCCAGTTTGATGGTTGTTCAAGCTCTCTATTGATAGTACTTTGGGTGTTACAACTCTAGACCTGGTGACAATTTTTTAACAAGAAAACTAAAGTGAATGGTAGTGTGCATTTTTTTTTGTATTCTTCTTTCACTGGCATGAATCTACAAGTAGACGCATAGCTTCGATGAACTATGGAGACAGAGCTTTGAAACCACACCTCCCAGTCTGTAGAACCTGCGCTATGTTCGACGTATTTCTTGTACGTGTTGATACTTCCTGTGAACTACAAACCATATATTGCAAATTACATCAACATATTCACCATACCATAGATGAATAAATAGCCTAGGATATTTGTTTGGTTAACATAATAGGAGAAGATTGTATTCATCTTTACGTTTGACCATTCCATATATGAATAAATAGTCGAGGATATTTGTTTGGTAAACATACTAGGAGCATAGTGTATGCATATTTACCTTTGGCCTTGTCATTTTGCTGATGTCTGGGATGACTGAATACTCATGGCCATGTCACTAGTCCAACTTTTTCTAATGAAAGCATGTGTAGATGAACATCAAAAGGACTAAAAAAGCATATGCATTGTATATTGTCCATAATAGTTCTTAATGTCACATGCAGGGTGGAAGGAGGTGGAATACAAAATAGGGTGTCAAGGACTATATGCAGGAAACATGAGGACCTGATCATCAAATTGTATGCCTCTGATGTTTTTGACTCGAAAAATGTGTAACAGTAAACAAGGCGTGACGGCGGTGAATCATGACTAATCTGTATATCGCAGACCACCAGACTCCATGGGAGCAATCTTGAACCTGTCATCTCAACACCCACAATTGACAGAGTGGATAACTATGGAATAAGGTAGAAGTGTGACCATAAATGTGAAACCTTTAGTCTGCCAACCAGTGCACCAAGGCATTTTTGGAAAGACCACTAAGCAGAGAAATTATAAAACAAAAGGGATACTAGAAAATGGAAAAAGTAGAAATGGGGAGGGTAGAAAGGCCCATTGGTGCCAAGTCATCGTTTTCTAGTCTAATATTATATTCCCCCACCCGATTTGTATATTTAATTTACCAGCACAGTTGGTATACCTTTTCAAATATCGTACCACAGAACCCTCTGTTGTTGCACATGACAATTCATCTTCCTGTCCGACCAACCTGTTTCTTCTAAGGTAGCAATGTCGAATATATAATGGACATGAAGGTAAGTTAGTATGAAGACGGACATGTAAAAGAAATAGAAACAATTCTATTTATTCCAATGTAACAGAAAACATAATATGATTCACATGAGAATACACATAAATATACATACAGGTAAACCCAAAAAAATATATTTGAAGGAAGAAAAGAACAAAAAAAAAAGAAGGTGCAAAGCAGCAGAACAAGCACAACAAATATACAGACAACAAATGAAAAAAATGAACATTGGAATATGAAATAAGGGTACAGGTATCCACCTCTGTAACTCCTCACCTACATTCCTGCCAAAGATTCCATCGTCCTCTCCAACCATTCTGTTTGTTTATATGTAGCAACGTAGGGAAAATACAATGGACATGAAGGCGATTAGTATGCAGGAAGACATGTAATGAAGATAAGTTATTATGTAGGAAGGTACGCAACATCTACATACAATAAACTAGGTGAACACATATATAGACAATAAATGAAATACAAAACAATGCAATACGAAATAACAGTACAAACATGTGCCTTTCTATCTCCTCTTCAACCAATGCAGTCAAGACTCTGTCATTTTCTCCAACTATTATGTTTGTTTGAATGTGGGAACGCACAAAATACAATGAACATGAATTGAAGTTGGTATGCACCGGAGAATAAGTAATATGTACATACAGTAAAAGAGACTCAACTAATAGTATAAAATATAGGTAGAAACATGAACCTTTGCTCTTCTCCATTCATAGCTGTAAATATGTAATTTTTTTGCCTGCCCAAAATATATTACAGGCCAAAAAATATTATGAGATTGCATGGTTGTTGCTAAACATTTTTTGGTTTTCCATGGCAAAGTATACATATATTCTTCCACCCATGGAAATACACATTCTTTATCCTCTACACAGACTGTTGTGCCCATGATACAAGATTTTGGTTTTTCATGGAAAACTACCCAGATATGCTTCCAGACATGGAAATATAATTTTGCAGAATCTTTGTTGTACATATCATATCTCAAGTGCAAGACAAATTGTATCGTGGGAACACCAGTCTCTGTAGAGGATAAAGAACATGTATTTTCATATGGGCACATTTCACCATACATGGTTTATAACTGCAGCCTGCATATGTTTTTTTTTAACAAAAAAACATCGTATATTGCAATTTCACATGTACTTCTTGAACTAATTTTCATGCAACTATTTTCTATCATGTCAACACTGAAGAGCCAACAAAATATCACAGCAGAACAAATATCGACCTCTCTAGATAGGGAAAATAACACAAATTCATGTCCACTCGTGGGTGCAGGGGTTGAACATCGCAAAGCATCCAAAAAATAATAATAATACAAAAAATAAAAACAACTCCAACTACCGGCGTAGGACCCCAACCCTGCAAATTTGAATTAGACAAAAGAAAACACCAACCACCAAACCAGCGAGAAAGCATGAACAAACTCAACTGCAGCCCCAGGGCCCCAAAGCGTAAACTTGAGCCAAACAAACTCAACCAACAACCGACAAGCCAATGAACCAGCAAACAAGCAACAACCACAAAACCAGTAAACAACATATGTATCTCCAATGATTACAAAACTGCAACCCAAGCATAGAAGGAACCATAAACATATGAAGAGCATGGCAGTAGAAATAAGAAATCATTCTTACTTGCAAACTGAAAAAACTGAACAACAAAGAAGGAATATAAAATGAAACTATGGCATGGAAACTTACTCTAAAACGATGAAATGCAGAAGCGCATGTCGAATTGTGAACCAAACAACAACAACAACAAGCAGTAACCAATGAACCAACAAAGAAGAAGCACTCATCGAAACAGTAAACAATGTATGTAGCTTCAACGATGATGAAATTGCATTGCAAGGCTAGAAGAAGGATGAAACAAACAATTCCTATTCAACTGGTGGTGGACAACAATATTGTCCAAAATCACTGCAACATTGTATGGAAAATTTTGAGGAAAAATGTACTCCGAGAAGCGTATCTAGATAAACATTTAAGGCTGACAGTTTTTCTAAGGGCCTCACAGTATGCAAACATTTAAGTTGTTAGGCATGTTGGAGGACCTAGCATCATGTAAACATTTAAGCTGCCAGGCCTATTCAAGCACCTCAAAAACAGTGTCAATACATTTCAATACAAATACATGCGATAGGGAAAAATAAATCACAATACAAGGTTATAAACTTTGGAATTATCGATCACTATAAAGATAGGATATCTAAATATTTCAAAATGATTAGTACAAATAAAATAAAATAAATCATAGTATATGATCTAAGACAATGCTAGCAGAAAATGTGGTGCATACCCCCCCTTCTCTCCAAGGGTTGCGCAACCTCTCGGTCTTAGGATCTTCTCAATACTAAACGAAAATAGTCTTTGATTCCAAGATGGAACCTTTCGGCACCAATCCATAGGTCTTTGCAAACTTAGCCTATGCAAACAAGCACTAGGAGCAAGATTCTCTTCACGTGATCATGGGTTGTGACGACACACCTATGCAAAGGGTGCGTCACAATCTCGCATATTGGAACTTTGTTAAGGAGTCACCTCGATTCTCCCAATAGTTGATTCCTGACAAGATCTGAGCACTGTCTAGCTCCTCTCGTATCCTCATCCATGTAACCACCACCCATGACCACCTGCCTAACTGGAAAGGTGCATTGTGACTTCGTGTATCGATTATATGATTTAGTTGACTCTTTGTTCTTCAAACTTCTGAGTCCCAAAACTATGACAAGGGCTTAGTTCATGCTAACTCCTCTCTTACTTCCACCATATGACCTCTAGTTATAACCTAGGGCTAAACCTTCTGAGCGCGTCGAAACTTCGCATATCGTGAGTTCTCATTACTTCCACCTTTTACCTTTCCCTCCTACAACTCATCGAAATGCTAGTCTCTCGCCACGTGTCCCTCCAAATGGATCAATCTGATGATGTTGGAATGATCAATGACTATGATCATTTTCACGATTTTGCATTTCACAAATTCTCACGAATTCTCCTTTGACTTCTTCAAGTTGTAAGTCAGCGGAATTTTGAGCACTCACCACATGTCCCTTTTGATGGACAGCTACGATCACTTCGCGGATTTGGATTTCATGAATTTCACTCTACTTCTATAAAATTCGTTAGCCTTGCGAACTTCCGATGAATCTTCATGCTAACTAGTGCACTGCTTCTCCAAGATCTAACGGCTTGAAAGATTCTAGCTCTTTCTCAATGGATCCTAACTCTCGACCCTATCCAATGTTCAAACTTCTTTTCTGAAGGATTTTTCCCATTCAATCCTCCATACTTACCCTTCCTTCAAACTTTCAACTTTTGTGCTTCACCTTTGGACATTTCAACTATTAAAAACTTAGAAACTTTTCTACGTGCTTCTTCTCGAGACTTAAAACCCCTATTCCTCCTGAGCTTCTGGAAAATAAAATTAAATCTCGGCCCTTATGTACACTTTCTCTCTGCGTATTCTTCAAAATACTTTTTGATTCTCTTGGAATACATTGCGCTCAACCTCCCGATATTTCAAACTTTAACACAAGTTTGTTTCTATATGCACTCATTGCGCTCAATATGCACACTCTGCATACAGAATTTCCCCGCTATCTCTTCTGATCTTTAAGTCAAAAAAGACTTCTCATACACACTCCTTGTGCCTTGCATGCACTCCTTGCATAATCTTACATAAGAGAAACAATTGAATGCATTCAAATATTCATCCATTCAATATGAACATCATCCATTCACAAGCACATAACAACACAGTCAAACTGTAACAATATCGACACTGTATATTTGGCTCAATTTCCTCTGTTCTATTAATTTCAAAGAAAATATATTTACAGTGGATATATCCTACAACTATTAAAGTGAAAAAAAATTCTAAGGACCCAGAGCTTCCTCGCTCTCCTTCCTCCTACCTAAATACTATTACATTCTACTCAAGTGGTTACCTACTCAGTTAATGCAACCTAATGACTAATATGGGAAATTATCCTACACATGTAATTCATTTACAGTCGTGTAAAGGATTTACAATGGCTCCTTAATTTAAAATGGTGGCCCGGTTTTACACAACCAAAATAAATTAACGAGAATTCCAAAATGTCTTTGCACCTCTTCGAAGCTAGTTAATTGTCGGTTCAGCTCCTTCAATGTGTTGAGGTGTCGATCCTGATTCCACATTCGCTTCCTTTTGATGTGATTACGATGCTCCTGCATCATACTCCTCTGGAAAAAATATTCATGGACTCATGTCCATGAGCTCTCGGACTGTTTTTCCATGCTTCAAAATATCAGGTTTAATTACCCAACTTGAATATTCCATAGGGTGATCCTTCCATTTCACCAAATATTCAGGATACATCTTTCTTCTAGTTTTCCTTCTAACTCTTTGTTCTAAAATTTTCTCCATCTAAGGTTTTTCTATAGTAGGCATATGTTCTTCCCACTAAATTTCTTCTTGATCATCCAATTCTCCTGTGTCATTTTTGTTATAAGCATACAAATTTGCAACATTGAATATCGGTGATATTCCAACATTATCTGGCAACTTGATCTCATAAGCATTGTTTTAGGAACCAAATATCAATATAGCATAGAAAATCCTCAGAATAAGTACTCAATGCCTTGAAAAAGAGAGAAATTCAGATAATAATCCTCTTCGAGGGGTAAACCTCCTTATGCCCACATAAATGTTCAATTACCATATGATTCCCAATGAAAATGTCTCCTTGGTATATATAGGAGACTAGGAGGTATAATTACAACTAATGGAATAAATCCGACATAAATAAAATAACATTACTAATGTAATATGCCCCAATTAATGGGTAATGAGCCACTATTTAGGGCTTAACATACCCCTCCCCTTGAGACAAGTGTTTTCCGCAATGATTGAGTAACTCTGGATGCTTCTGTATAAAATACTCATCTTCCCAAGTGGAATCTTCAACTGGTAGTTTCCTCCATTTAATGAGACACTCTTAAATGGATCTATTCCTCAACTGGCGAATTCTTGTGTCAGTGATGGCTTCAGGATCCAATATGATTTTTACTTCCTCATCAAGTTCTGGAAATATAGTTTGAACTAGGATCTTGTCACCTATAACCTTCTTTAAGCATGAAACATGGAAAAATGGGTGTACTTGTGAAGATGCAGGAAACTCCAATTTGTATGCCATAGTACCAATATTTTGCAACACCTTATAAGGGCCATAGTACTTTGGTGATAATGTATAATCCTTATTGGATTGCTTGAGGGACATCTGTTTGTATGCTTGTTGTCTTAAAAACACCCAATCCCCTACTTCAAAACTTGTTTCACTATGATGTTGATCTGCTTGTTGTTTCATGTGATTTTGTTCCATGGTCAAGTTGTCCTTTAATATTTGGAGAACTTGTTTTTGATGCTCGATGTGATCTTCTACTACTTGAACCTTGGATTTTTCTTTTAGAGAAGAAGTGATGGAAGGAGGGTGGTATCCATAGAGTGCCATAAATGGTGCCATTTTTGTTGCAGTATGAAAGGAAGTGTTATACCACCATTCTGCCAAGGGTAACCATTTGAACCATTGTGTTTGTTTATCAGAGACAAAGCAACGAAGGTATCATTCCAGACATTTGTTCACTATCTTGGTTTGTCCATCATATTGAGGATGATAGGATGAGCTATGAGCCAATTGAGTACCAAAAAAAGAAGATAATTTTGTCCAAACATTTCTAGTGAAGATGGGATCTATATCACTTACAATAATCTTTGGGCTGCCATGTATCTTTTGAATTGTCTCCATGAATGTGATGGAAACTGTAATGGCTTTGAAGGGATCAGAGAGTGCACAAAAGTGTGCATACTTGGTCAATCTATCAACAACCACCATGATGACACTCTTTCCTTTAGACTTCGGTAACCCTGTGATGAAATCAATGGAAACCTCCTCCCAACGCTGACTTGGGATGGATAATGGTTGTAAAATACCTCGGTTCTTAATTGTTTCCACCTTGTTTTGTTGGAAAACCAAACATTCTACCACAAACCTTTGAACATCATTTTTAAGGCCATCCCAAAAAACTTCCTTCTTGACCCTATGGTAGGTTTTAAAAAATCCCGAGTGCCCTCCTACTTGAGAGGTGTGAAATTCCAATAGTACCTTTTCTTTGAGTTGGGATTTCTTACATAAATATAAGCGATATTTGTACCACAGTGAATAATTTTTCCATGTAAATGTATCTGATGTACTGGAATCCTCCTGCAACCTTTGAATGAGATTCCACACTTTTTCGTCGTTCCTCCATTCATCCCTTGCTTCTATTATCTAATCGAGTTGGATTATCGAGATAGCACACAGAAAGTCCTCAACATCTTCAGCCTTCCTTGAGAGTGCATCTGCCACAACATTTTTCTTCCCCTTTTTATAAACGATTTCAAAATCATAACCCAATATCTTGGTTACCCATTTTTGTTGTTCTTCTGAATATAGTCTTTGTTCTAAGAAGTATTTAAGACTATTATGATCTGTTTTGACCTTGAAGTGTATAACTATTAGGTAAGGACACCATTTACTCAATGCATGTAGTATTGTGATCATTTCCTTCTCATAAATGGGTTTGTGTAAGTCATTTCCCTTGAGTGGTCGACTTTTAAAAGCCAGGGGCCTTCCTTCTTGCATTAGAACAGAACCAATTCCATTTCTCGAGGCATCAAATTTCACAATAAATATTTTTGTGAATTCTGGAGTGGTCAAGACATGAGCTTTTCACATCACCTCTTTAAGTTGTTCAAAATATTTAGTTGCCTCTAGAGTCCATGAAAATATATCCTTCTTAGTTAGTGTCGTTAAAGGTGTTTCTATTCTTCCATAGTGCCGAAGAAACCTGCGGTAGTAACCTGTCAAACCCAAAAATACTCTAATATTCTTCAATGTTTTGGGAATCGGC
>ML823172.1:18258-88520 GCA_009831015.1 Picea engelmannii
GAAAGGTTCCATCTTGGAATCAAAGACTATTTTCGTTTAGTATTGAGAAGATCCTAAGACCGAGAGGTTGCGCAACCCTTGGAGAGAAGGGGGGGTATGCACCACATTTTCTGCTAGCATTGTCTTAGATCATATACTATGATTTATTTTATTTTATTTGTACTAATCATTTTGAAATATTTAGATATCCTATCTTTATAGTGATCGATAATTCCAAAGTTTATAACCTTGTATTGTGATTTATTTTTCCCTATCGCATGTATTTGTATTGAAATGTATTGACACTGTTTTTGAGGTGCTTGAATAGGCCTGGCAGCTTAAATGTTTACATGATGCTAGGTCCTCCAACATGCCTAACAACTTAAATGTTTGCATACTGTGAGGCCCTTAGAAAAACTGTCAGCCTTAAATGTTTATCTAGATACGCTTCTCGGAGTACATTTTTCCTCAAAATTTTCCATACAATGTTGCAGTGATTTTGGACAATATTGTTGTCCACCACCAGTTGAATAGGAATTGTTTGTTTCATCCTTCTTCTAGCCTTGCAATGCAATTTCATCATCGTTGAAGCTACATACATTGTTTACTGTTTCGATGAGTGCTTCTTCTTTGTTGGTTCATTGGTTACTGCTTGTTGTTGTTGTTGTTTGGTTCACAATTCGACATGCGCTTCTGCATTTCATCGTTTTAGAGTAAGTTTCCATGCCATAGTTTCATTTTATATTCCTTCTTTGTTGTTCAGTTTTTTCAGTTTGCAAGTAAGAATGATTTCTTATTTCTACTGCCATGCTCTTCATATGTTTATGGTTCCTTCTATGCTTGGGTTGCAGTTTTGTAATCATTGGAGATACATATGTTGTTTACTGGTTTTGTGGTTGTTGCTTGTTTGCTGGTTCATTGGCTTGTCGGTTGTTGGTTGAGTTTGTTTGGCTCAAGTTTACGCTTTGGGGCCCTGGGGCTGCAGTTGAGTTTGTTCATGCTTTCTCGCTGGTTTGGTGGTTGGTGTTTTCTTTTGTCTAATTCAAATTTGCAGGGTTGGGGTCCTACGCCGGTAGTTGGAGTTGTTTTTATTTTTTGTATTATTATTATTTTTTGGATGCTTTGCGATGTTCAACCCCTGCACCCACGAGTGGACATGAATTTGTGTTATTTTCCCTATCTAGAGAGGTCGATATTTGTTCTGCTGTGATATTTTGTTGGCTCTTCAGTGTTGACATGATAGAAAATAGTTGCATGAAAATTAGTTCAAGAAGTACATGTGAAATTGCAATATACGATGTTTTTTTGTTAAAAAAAAACATATGCAGGCTGCAGTTATAAACCATGTATGGTGAAATGTGCCCATATGAAAATACATGTTCTTTATCCTCTACAGAGACTGGTGTTCCCACGATACAATTTGTCTTGCACTTGAGATATGATATGTACAACAAAGATTCTGCAAAATTATATTTCCATGTCTGGAAGCATATCTGGGTAGTTTTCCATGAAAAACCAAAATCTTGTATCATGGGCACAACAGTCTGTGTAGAGGATAAAGAATGTGTATTTCCATGGGTGGAAGAATATATGTATACTTTGCCATGGAAAACCAAAAAATGTTTAGCAACAACCATGCAATCTCATAATATTTTTTGGCCTGTAATATATTTTGGGCAGGCAAAAAAATTACATATTTACAGCTATGAATGGAGAAGAGCAAAGGTTCATGTTTCTACCTATATTTTATACTATTAGTTGAGTCTCTTTTACTGTATGTACATATTACTTATTCTCCGGTGCATACCAACTTCAATTCATGTTCATTGTATTTTGTGCGTTCCCACATTCAAACAAACATAATAGTTGGAGAAAATGACAGAGTCTTGACTGCATTGGTTGAAGAGGAGATAGAAAGGCACATGTTTGTACTGTTATTTCGTATTGCATTGTTTTGTATTTCATTTATTGTCTATATATGTGTTCACCTAGTTTATTGTATGTAGATGTTGCGTACCTTCCTACATAATAACTTATCTTCATTACATGTCTTCCTGCATACTAATCGCCTTCATGTCCATTGTATTTTCCCTACGTTGCTACATATAAACAAACAGAATGGTTGGAGAGGACGATGGAATCTTTGGCAGGAATGTAGGTGAGGAGTTACAGAGGTGGATACCTGTACCCTTATTTCATATTCCAATGTTCATTTTTTTCATTTGTTGTCTGTATATTTGTTGTGCTTGTTCTGCTGCTTTGCACCTTCTTTTTTTTTTGTTCTTTTCTTCCTTCAAATATATTTTTTTGGGTTTACCTGTATGTATATTTATGTGTATTCTCATGTGAATCATATTATGTTTTCTGTTACATTGGAATAAATAGAATTGTTTCTATTTCTTTTACATGTCCGTCTTCATACTAACTTACCTTCATGTCCATTATATATTCGACATTGCTACCTTAGAAGAAACAGGTTGGTCGGACAGGAAGATGAATTGTCATGTGCAACAACAGAGGGTTCTGTGGTACGATATTTGAAAAGGTATACCAACTGTGCTGGTAAATTAAATATACAAATCGGGTGGGGGAATATAATATTAGACTAGAAAACGATGACTTGGCACCAATGGGCCTTTCTACCCTCCCCATTTCTACTTTTTCCATTTTCTAGTATCCCTTTTGTTTTATAATTTCTCTGCTTAGTGGTCTTTCCAAAAATGCCTTGGTGCACTGGTTGGCAGACTAAAGGTTTCACATTTATGGTCACACTTCTACCTTATTCCATAGTTATCCACTCTGTCAATTGTGGGTGTTGAGATGACAGGTTCAAGATTGCTCCCATGGAGTCTGGTGGTCTGCGATATACAGATTAGTCATGATTCACCGCCGTCACGCCTTGTTTACTGTTACACATTTTTCGAGTCAAAAACATCAGAGGCATACAATTTGATGATCAGGTCCTCATGTTTCCTGCATATAGTCCTTGACACCCTATTTTGTATTCCACCTCCTTCCACCCTGCATGTGACATTAAGAACTATTATGGACAATATACAATGCATATGCTTTTTTAGTCCTTTTGATGTTCATCTACACATGCTTTCATTAGAAAAAGTTGGACTAGTGACATGGCCATGAGTATTCAGTCATCCCAGACATCAGCAAAATGACAAGGCCAAAGGTAAATATGCATACACTATGCTCCTAGTATGTTTACCAAACAAATATCCTCGACTATTTATTCATATATGGAATGGTCAAACGTAAAGATGAATACAATCTTCTCCTATTATGTTAACCAAACAAATATCCTAGGCTATTTATTCATCTATGGTATGGTGAATATGTTGATGTAATTTGCAATATATGGTTTGTAGTTCACAGGAAGTATCAACACGTACAAGAAATACGTCGAACATAGCGCAGGTTCTACAGACTGGGAGGTGTGGTTTCAAAGCTCTGTCTCCATAGTTCATCGAAGCTATGCGTCTACTTGTAGATTCATGCCAGTGAAAGAAGAATACAAAAAAAAATGCACACTACCATTCACTTTAGTTTTCTTGTTAAAAAATTGTCACCAGGTCTAGAGTTGTAACACCCAAAGTACTATCAATAGAGAGCTTGAACAACCATCAAACTGGACAAGTTCTCGTCGAGGACATAATGGTCGTCTATAGCACCTACTTAGACAAGGAAAACACAACTAGATCCATTATGCGTGTTGACATGACAGACAAGGAGGCCATGCTGACAATCACACTAAATATTCCTACACAACTTGTCTAGAAACATGAAGAAAATATATTGCTGGGTAATGGGATTTCCATTACAAATTTCAATATATTGCCCAAAATAGTATATGACCGTGGTGATTGTGATCAGATTATTTTTCTCAACAAAACACGTTTTGTGGAAAAAATTCCCCCTGTTTATTCATAATATTGTTTCATCCCGGACGTGACTATCAACAATCTTGCACAGAGAAGTGATATTTACCTAATCATAAAAAATGGCACAGATGTCACACTAGCAAGAAAACTTGGCTCGCAACACATTCTCCATATAAAGGATGGAGAGTCAGACAATGACAAGGCAATGGTACCACTTTCCATATCTAGTTTTGTCCTTTACTTTTGCATGTGCATGTATCTCAGGTAAGTTACAAAAATATTGTATTGTTCCATGTTGCAACTACAATTGTTCGATACCTATTCAAATTTGTTTTTGTCAATCCAACAAAAGTTTCATAAACGGAAGTTTCCACTTATGTTCTTCAAAAATATAACAAAGAAAAGGGATGTTAGATAAAGGAGCTTTTGCACAACCCAAACAACATTTGTAATAGAGTTGTGAGCATACATAGTATAGGATCTAAAGAAACTAGCTATCCCTACAATTGTTGTGCATATACATCCACAAAATCATCCTCACTTTGCTTATACAAATAACCTTCACCAAATTTCCGCAGCTTGTTTTTTATTTTTTATTTTTTAAAGGGGGGGTGGTGCAGTTGTGTATTATATTGTTCAATGTATTAATTCCTATGCTCACGTTTCTAGGTTGAAGGTTTTTTGGTTGCAACGAATGCATACTTGACCCCCTTTGAGCCTATATGTGCGAAATGAAACTCTCCTACTTCTTCCGCTTTGATAAGTGATGATACGATTGATTGTCTGTGATGCGGTGAAAAATGTCCATATATATATGGACATTGCCTCAATGTTTCCATCTTAACTATGGGAAACACAATCGTGAATTGTACAATTAGGCAATCTCTATTAGAAGATGTGCTTTCTAGGTTGGAAGAATTGTCGTATGAAGCATACCTATAGAAAAGGGCAAGCAATGTCTACATGTTGTGCGACTTTCAGATACACAACAAATTTACCTTAAATGAGGACAATGCAATATTGCATATTGGTCGAAGAAGGAAAAAGAACAAATATATCAAGATTTGGCAGGAAATGAAAATATCTCATGTGTCTCTATAATATTTCTTCAACACCCATATGAATGTTCATCGGACTCAAGTACTTGAGATTGCATGCGCATAAGATTGTTCGGTCCAAAAATGGGAATCATGGCAACAAACCCCATATATCTCATGGCCCCAATTATTTTCTCGTGGGAACATATAACAGTTGTAAGAGAAAACCAATGTCGCAACGTCTTTTCTTTTTATATCAAATTGTTTGATGCAAAGGTCGATGCATGCTACTCTATGGAACCTTGTGGGAATTTGCTTGCGACCTGTTTGGAGTTTAGTTGGTTCTTGGTTGTATGCTTTGTCTGTCAATTTGTATATCGCGGAAATCCAAGTGTTGTTTGGAGGACAGAGAACAATATAATTTCAATTTTTTAGCCATCCATCTCATAAATCTTCCTGTCAATTTGTATGACATTGTGACACAAATGTAGTATGTGGATTGTTTTAGCACTTTTCCTTGATCCATGAACTTGGTAAAATTAATCTCCAGGAATAATTTGAAATAAACGAATATATACTGTGCGAAGTCCAATTGTGCTATCATATCAACAAGAGGCCCTTAAAATTCAAATTGGTCGTTGTTATGCTTCTGACAATAGAATTTAAAAAAACTTTGTTTTGTTTCCTTTATTTTTTTTTAAATAAATGATTTAACATTATTTCATTATTTTATGTAATTAAATTGTACAATATCAATATTTAATATTAATAATTTAGTATTTGAAAATATTTTTTTTAGATAATGTTAGATAGTTGATAGGGATGACCATCTATAAACAATCTCAATCTTGAGCCCGCCAGTCCTGGATTTCATCTGTCAATTTGTATATCGCGGAACTCTGAGAGTTGTTTGGAGGACACAAGACAATATAAGTGCAATGTTGAGCTAGCCAGCTCACAATTCCGCTTGTCAATTTTTATATCGTGGAACTCTGAGTCTTATTTATAGGACAGAGAACAATAGAGGCCCAATTTTGAGCCCGACAGCCCGAGGACCTACGATCCAAAAAGTGGCTAAGTATGGAATGAGGGATCTGTACATGCTCTATAAAATATGATGTCCATACTTTATATAAGTACATATTTAGGCAGAAGTTGGCGGATACTCATGTTCATATTTCAACTTACTTTTATATCACCATCCTGACCGATCGCTTCCTCATTTCATATTGTACAAACTTTTTGGATCGTGAATTTCCAAATATGCGGGTTTTTCTTTTAAATAAGATATTTAACATCCTTTAATAATTTTACGTAATTAAATTGTACAATATCAATATTTAATATTAATAATTTAGTATTGAAAATAATGTTTTTAGATAATGTTAGATAGTTTATAGGTATCACCATCCGTAAACAATCACAATCTTGAGCCTGCCATCCCTGGAATTTGTCTGTCAATTTGTATATCATGGAACTCCGAATGTTGTTTGGAGGACACAAAACAATAGAAGTGCAATGTTGATCCAACCAACCCACAAATCCACCTGTCTATTTGTATATCATGGAACATTGGGTGTTATTTGTAGGATATGGAGCAATAGAGGCCCAATTTTGAGCCCGTCAACCTGAGAACCCACGATCCAAAAAGTGGCCAAGTATGGAATGCGCGATACATACATACTCTATAAAATCGCATGTCCATACTTTATAAGAGTACATATTTAGTATGTATTTCTCGTTTTTTAGAAATTTTCTAGGTATGGAAATTGGTGGATTCACGTCTTCAGATTTCACTTACTTTTATATCACCAACCCGACCAACCGCTTCCCTGTCTTCGAATGTTATTTCAAGGATACAAAAAAATAGAATTGCAATTTTTTATCCAACTAGCCCGTAAATCTGCTTGTCAATTTGTATGGCATTGTGACACAGATGTAGTATGTGCCTTGTTTTAGCACTTTTCCTTCATCGATGAACTTGGTAAAATTAATCTCCTGGAATAATTTGAAAGAAACAAATATATATTGTTTGAAGTCCAATTGTGCTATCATATCAATAAGATGCCCTTAAAATTCAAATTGGTCATTGTTATGCTTGCGGTGATAGAATTTAAAAAAACTTTGTTTTGTTTACTTCACTTTTTTTTAAATAAGCGATTTAACATCCCTTGTTAGTTTTATGTAATGAAATTGTACAATATCAATATTTGATATTAATAATTTAGTATTTGAAAATAATTATTTTCGATAATGTTAGATAGTTGATAGAGATGACCATTTGTAAACAATTGCAATCTTGAGCCTGCCAGTCATGGAGTCTGTCTGTCAATTTGTATATCGTGGAACTGCGAGTGTTGTTTGGAGGACACAGGACAATAGAAGTGAAATGTTGAGGCAACCACCCCGCAAGTCCACCTGTCAATTTGTATATCGCGAAACTCTGGGTCCTATTTGTAGGACACAAAACAATAGAGGCCCAATTTTGAGACTGCCAGCCCGAGAACCCAGGATCCAAAAAGTGGCTAAGTATGGAATGAGGGATCCGTACGTGCTCTATAAAATATCATGTTCATACTTTATAAAAGTACATATTTAGTATGTATTACTCATTTCTTGAAAAATATATAGGTGCAGAAGTTGGTGGATGCGCGTGTTCATATTTCCACTTACTTTTATATCACTAGCCTGACTGACCACTTCCCGGTTTCATATTGTACAAACGTTTTGGGTCATGAGTTTTCGAATACACAAGTTTTTCTTTTAAATAATATATTTAACATCCTTTAATAATTTTATGTAATTAAATTGTACAATATCAATATTTAATATTAATAATTTAGTATTGAAAATAATGTTTTTAGATAATGTTATATAGTTGATAGGGATGACCATCCATAAACAATTGCAATCTTGAGCCTGCCAGTCCTGGAGTCTGTCTGTCAATTTTTGTATTGCGTAATTCCAAGTGTTGTTTGGAGGACATGGGAAAATAGAAGTGCAATGTTGAGGCAACCAACCCACAAGTCTGCTTGTCAATATCACGGAACTTTGGGTCCTATTTGTAGGACACAGAACAATAGAGGCCCAATTTTGAGTGTAGCAACCCGAGAACCCGCGATCCAAAAAGTGGCTAAGTATGGAATGAGGGATTTGTACATGATCTATAAAATATCATGTCCATACTTTATAAAAGTACATATTTAGTATGTATTACTCTTTTCTCGAAAAATTTCTAGTTGTGGAAGTTGGTGGATACACATGTTCATATTTCCACTTACTTTTATATCACTAGCCCAACCGATCGCTTCCCGATTTCATATTGTGATAACGTGTTGGGTCATAAGTTTCCGAATACCCGATTTTTTCTTTTAAATAAGATATTTAACATCCTTTAATAATTTTATGTAATTAAATTGTACAATATCAAAATTTAATATTAATAATTTAGTATTGAAAATAATGCTTTTAGATAATGTTAGATAGTTGATAGGGATCACCATTCATAAACAATCTCAATATTGAGCCCTCCATCCCTGGAGTCCGTCTCTCAATTTGTATATCGCGGAACTCTGAGTGTTGTTTGGAGGACACAAAACAATAGAAGTGCAATGTTGAGCCAGCCAGCCCGCAAGTCCGCCTGTCTATTTGTATATCACAGAACTATGGGTGCTATTTGTAGGATACACAACAATAGAAGTCGAATTTTGAGCCAGCCAGCCGAGAATCCGCGATCCAAAAAGTGGCTAAGTATGGAATGTGGGATCCGTACATTCTCTATAAAATCTCATTTCCATACTTATAAGATTACATATTTGGTATGTATTAGTTGTTTTCTAGAAAATTTCAGGTGCGGAGGTTGGCGGATTCACGTCTTCAAATTTCACTTAATTTTATATCACTAGCCCGACCGACCGCTTCCCCATTTCATATTGTAATAAATGAAAATAAACTATGTGAAGTTCAATTGTGCTATCATATCAACACGAGGCCCTTAAAATTCAAATTGGTCGTTGTTATGCTTGCGGTGATAGAATTAATATCATTTTTTTAAATAAGAGATTTAACATCTTTTAATAATTTTATGTAATTAAATTGTACCATATCAATACTTAATATTAATAATTTAGTATTTGAAAATAATTTTTTTAGATAATGTTAGATAGTTCATAGGGATAAACATCGATAAACAATCACAATCTTGAGCCCACCAGTCTTGGAGTCCGTCTGTCAATTTGTATATCGCGGAACTTCGACAGTTGTTTGGAAGATATAGAACAATATAAGTGCAATGTTAATCCAACCAACCCACAAGTTCGCTTGCCAATTTGTATATCGCGGAACTATGGGTGCTATTTGTAGGGAACGAAACAATAGAGGCCCAATTTTGAGCCCGCTATCCCGAGAGCCCGCGATCCAAAAAGTGGCTAAGTATGGAATGAGGGATCCGTACATGCTTTATAAAATCTCATGTCCATACTTTATAAAATTACATATTTAGTATGTATTAATCGTTTCTCAGAAAATTTCTACGTGCGGAAGTTGACAGATACACTTGTTCACATTTCCACTTAAGTTTATATCACCAGCCCTACCGACCACTTCCCCGTTTCATATTGTACAATTTTTTTGGAACGTGAGTTTTCGAATACATGGGTTTTTCTTTTAAATAACATTTTTAACATCCTTTAATAATTTTATGTTGTTAAATTGCACAATATCAATATTTAATATTAATACTTTAGTATTGAAAATAATGTTTTTAGATAATGTTATATAGTTGATAGGGATCACCATCTGTAAACAATCACAAACTTGAGCCTGCCAGCCCTGGAGTTTGTCTGTCAATTTGTATATCACGGAAATCAGAGTGTTGTTTAGAGGACACAGAACAATAGAAGTGAAATGTTGAGCCAACCAGCCCGCAAGTCCGCTTGTCAATTTGTATATTACGGAACCGTAGGTGCTATTTGTAGGACACAGAACAATAGAGGACCAATTTTGATCCTCTGAGCTCAAGAACCCGAGATCCAAAAAGTGGCTACGTATGGAATGTGGGTTTTGTACATGCTCTATAAAATATCATGTCCATACTTTATAAAAGTTCATATTTGGTTGTACTACTCATTTTTTGGAAAATTTCTTGGTGCGGAAGTTGGAGGATTCACGTCTCTAGATTTCATTTACTTTTATATCACTAGCCTGACCGACCGCTTCCCCATTTCATATTGTACAATTTCTTTTGTATAATTAAATTGTACAATATCAATATTTAATATTAATAATTTAATATTGAAAATAATGATTTTAGATAATGTTATATAGTTGATATGGATCACCATATGTAAGCAATCACAATCTTCAGCCCGCCAACCCTGGAGTTCATCTGTCAATTTGTATATCGCATAACTCCGAGTGCAATTTGGAGGACACAGAACAATAGAAGCGTAATGTTGAGCCAGCCAACGCGCAAGTCTGCTTGTCAATTTGTATATCGCCGAATTTTGGGTGCTATTTGTAGGGCACAAAACAATAGAGGCCCAATTTTGAGCCCGCCAACCCAAGAACCCACAATACAAAAAGTGGCTAAGCATGGAATGCAGGATCCATACATGCTCTATAAAATCTCATGTCCATACTTTATAGATGTACATATTTAGTATGCATTCCTCATTTTTCGGAAAATTTTCTAGGTGCGGAAGTTGGCGGATTCATGTCTTCAGATTTCACTTACTTTTATATCACCAGCGCAACCGACCGCTTCCCCATTTCATATTGTTCAAAAGTTTTGGCTCGCGGTTTTACGAATAGGTGACTTACTAGATAGGTGAGTTCAATATTGTGTTTCCATTGTTCTGCCACCTACAAACAACACCCTGACTTCCGCGATCTACAAATTAGAAAACAAATTGAAATAAAAGAATATATACTATGTGAAGTCTAGTGGAACAATCATATGAATGAAAGGACATTAAAATTCAAATTATTCATTGTTACACTTGCGGTGAAGCTAACAGTAAAAAAAAGTTACTTAAACATCCAAGAAATTATTTTATTGTAACTTTTCGATGCTTCTCTTATACAAATAGATCCTGGAAACTATAAACATTGCTCGTTGTATCTATTCCTTGATTGAAGAACCTATTAACATGTTTAATGCACTCCATAGTTAATGTTAATACCATCAATGGTGCTTTCTTACAGTAATTCCCTCTTCCGAAAATTGCCAGCTTCTTTCTCTTTTGCCCTCTACTTTTCCTTTCTTTACTTACTCATTTTTCAGAAAATGTATAGGTGCGGGATTTGGTGGATTCACGTCTTCAGATTTCCATTTTTACTTTTATATCACCAGCCCAAATGACCTCTTCCCCATTTCATATTGAATAAAATTTTTGAATCATGGGTTCATGCATAGGCGGGTTCAACATTGTGTTTCCATTGTTCCGCTGCCTGCAAATAGCACCCAAACTTCCACAATTTACAAATTAGCAAACAAATTCCCCTTCATCTTGTAAGCTTTCAATTTCTGTTTACTTGGTCCTTTTTCCGAATGTCTCATTCTTTTATATACAACACCCAAAGTTCAGCAATATACAAATTTCCCTCTCGACATTGCGCTTCCATTGTTCCCCTATGCACAAACAACACCCAAAATTCTGTGATATAAAAATTGACGACCGATATATATCACTGAGATGCAATATGGCCATTGGCCCCTCATGTCTCCTGGGTATATCTTTTGACCCTTTTTTTTGTAACCCAACCGACTGCTTTCCATACTTGGGCATTTCTTGGAATTTGTTTCGTGGGTTGGCAGGTGGACGAAATGTCCAATGCTTGATCTCTCTTCACCATCACCACTACCTTCGTACTTATTTCCATATATGAAATTATTAATATTTAATGATAGTAATTCATCATGCAGGAACCGTTACGATTGTCAATAATGTCTGGAAGGCTGGAGAAGATTTGTCATTACTACAAATTAAAACAAGATTTGCAGAGAAGAGTGTTATCCTTTCAAAGTATTCATTTCAAACATGATGAAATCTTTTTCGTGCACCGGGCATTTGACGCCTTTAAGAAATATCTAATTCTTAATCTCTCTTCGTCGTCACCACCACCTTCGCACTTTTTTCTAAATATGCAATTAGTGAGATTTAATGGTAACAACTCATTATGCATGAACCCTGGATATTGTCATTGATCAACAAAAGGATCGAGGAGATCTTCCATTGATACACATTAAACCATGATTTGCAGAGGGTTATATTATCCCTCCCCAATTTTCATTTCAAACATCGTCTAAAGAAAAAAAAAAATCTCGTTAACTTGTGGCAGTAGTTTTTTCCAGATACAGTAAACACATTCGGGCATGATGGCCAGAGGTTCCAGTATTCTAGGGCATATTCTTACTACTCATCTCCCTCTACCCAGGAGAAAAAAAGGAGATGTTCCCTTCGTACACTGAGAGATATATTTCAAGCCAAAGAATTCCAAGGCAGCCCTGCTTTCTCAGAGAACCTACCCAGTTGCGTTGATGGCTAGCGCATGGATTGATGTCATGGATTCCAAGCCAGAAGAAGATGATCTAATGGGCGATGATATGGAAATGGATGATTTCAATGCAGAGAATGTTCCCACTCCTGTGCCCAAATTTAAATCAACCATAAGGGGATTAACTTCCCGGCCCTGTGATGGTGGTCTTGAAAACACCAAAAGAAGAAGTTTCAGAAAAGAAACCGATGTTGAACGCAATAGACACTTTGCATCTTGAAAGTAGGAATTCTAGAGGTCCAAATTAGTCCATTATGGGCGGAAGAATTTCACTGTAAGGAAATGATATGTTGATGCTCCCAGAGATATATTTCAAGACAAAAAAATATTCAATTGTTGGACTACTGTCCTGTTCTCTAGATATACAATTAGCATCTTCCATAATCAGGACCATAACTCTCACTGGTCCAATGCATAGTTGTACTAGTCATCTCCTTCCACCTAGAATGGACTAATTTGGGCCTCTAAAATTGCACGTGCAACCTATGTCCATGAAGTTTTTTCGACTATAGAGAGGTAGTTTCTTGGTGTGTCCTGCAACTTTTTTTGTCTTCTTCCTCACGGGAAGCTTTTGAGAACTATCAATTTTACCACAGGACGATCCATCTAGGAGAAAACTGCAAGGATTCCCTTAAAAAAAAAGGCATGGTAATCTGTTTTGTATGCATGTTCTGTGGATCCCATGCCTGTGTTTGTGGTAGATACATTCAATGTTTTGGCTCAAAGAAATGGGTCCAATTTCTAAGGATAGATGTATAGTACTCAGTGTTTGTTTTTTTTAATGGATTTGCTATTAAAAAAAAATTCCTTGGAGTCTTCGTTGCTTCTTCTTTTATGGATTTAACGCATCTTCTCATTGGCATGGTTCGGTGGTCTTGTAGTTCTTTGATATTGTATTTACTTAGGTAATTTTTTCTAAGATGGAGCATCTAACAATTATATGACAATTTATTGTGTCGATCCACCAGGCTTTTATGAAAACAAAAAATGGATTACACAGTTTCAAACCAGCGTTCAATTCTATTCACAATGCAGATAGAACATACCAATACCAAATTACAATGTTGCAGCAAAATCGTCATTCTTGTTTCTAGACATGCAAATATCAATATTTAATCCTAACAACCCATAATGCAAGAATTTTAATACTTAATTAATATGTTACAGTCATGGAAGAATGTATCAAGAACAAACTTACACCCACACGTTGCAATAAAATCTAATATTCAACAAAGAAGTTGCTGACAATTAGTAGAAAATGATGGTTTTGCAACCATGGGGCTTGTTTGAAACCAATTCAAGCTTATGAAAAATTCCCTCCACCTTTATATTTCCCCACTCTTTTATCCCCTGTAGTTTCTCTTCCTAGTTAATTAATCAGTTTTTTTTCGAAAATGCCTTGTTGTGCAGGTTGGCGGATTCACATGTTTCGATGGAGCGCTTCCCCTTTCTCTAAATTGGGTCTCTATTGTTCCATGTCCTACAAGTAGCACCCAAAGTTCTGTGATATACAAATTGACAAGAGGACTTGTGCGTTGGTTGGCTCAACATTGCACTTCTATTTTTCTGTGACCTCCAAACAACATTCGGATTTCTGTGATATACAAATTAACACACATACTCTAGGGCTGGCAGGCTCAAGATTGCGATTGTTTATGGATGTAAAAGTGATAAAACGAGCCACCTAATAAATTGGAATCACATAGGTTATATTAAAGGGCAAAGCATGTCCTCTATAGTTCTATGTCCTACAAACAACACCCAGAGTTCCACACAATACCAATTGACATCCGGACTTGCAAGCTCGCTGGCTAAAAAAATGACTCAGAGTTTCTTGATATACAAATTGACAGACAAAGCATACAACCAAGAACCAAGTAAAATCGCGGATCATATTCCTAGTCGTTGTTTTCTGTGCCCACCACCTTCGCACTTATTTCCAATTATATATCTTGGTAGGAAATGGGATATCTGTTACAAATGTGAATATATTGGCCCTTCTTTTCCGTCTTCTATACTTAACCAAATATTTGTTTCTCTTTTCCTTGGACTTTGTATTTCTCGTCACTTATTCATTTTTTCAAAAATGTCTAGTTGTGTGGGTAGGCGGACTTGCGGGTTCATGTTTGCACTCATTCTCTTATATCTCCACATCGACTGACTACTTCCCCATTTGATATCCAGTCATTTCTTTGACTGCGGATTCCCGGTAGGCAGGCTCTAGATAAAAATTCTATTGTTCCATGACCTGCGAATAGTACCGTGACTTCCGTGATATACAAATTTACAAATGGACTCAGATCATACCGTCTTCCATATTATGGTCCACCTATCATGCCCTCTTCCATGGTACACATTTTGCACTCAAAAATTCTGAGACATACAATTTAACCGTCAGGTCTATTGTTCCTGAGTTTATACTAAAGGATTCAAAGTATAATGTCACAACATCCAAAAAATAAAGAGAGTTTTTAATATGAAAAGAAAAGCAATTCTTTAGGGAAATAAGCTATGGATGATTTCTAAGCTGTCTTTTCCTAACTTCCCAATGTTCCCAGACAATTATGTCATGTTCAATCACGTCCCATGAACTTTCAATCTCAACCCGGGTGTTAACAGTCTCTAATATGGTATTAAACAAGGTTAAAGAAATGTTGGTCTGATCTGTGAGACTGGGCTCAATATTAGGCTTTTTTGCAACAGGTATAGTCATGGAGAAGAGAAAAGTTAAAAGATCTGTTGTTTTTATGTTTTCTTTTTCTATTTTCAATTATATGAGAAAAGTTCTTGAAATGGAATTAATGGTATAACAATTCAGAGGTCGTTTTCCGTGTCTGAGTCAAATTTGAAAATAATGAATGTGATGAGAGAAAAACATAAAGTTGTTAAAACAAAGTGAGGCATCAATCACAAAAGAATCTCACTCTGATACAGAAGATTAAAAATGGATGTGAAACCTTTAATGAAGAATAAAATTTGGCAATCTAACTAACTCTTAGGTCTTATATTTGCTAATATGATGCAGGAGCATCGCCAACTCATCAAGCGAGCCAGCGTGGAGCGGAAGACAGCTGGATAAGCCAGCACAAAATTTTGAAAAATGCTTTAAGACTGTTGCGCAGATCTTAAATGATTCACTTAAGATAGGACGCCTTTGTACTTTGTAATGGACCTTGAGCCTTTAAGCTCTCGGCCTTAGGTAGATAGACGACATTTAATTTAGTTAGTGCTGGTAGATAGGATTTTAATTCTAGATTTGATAGCTTAGAGTCCAAGAGGGAAAATGGATATATACACCCTCATTGTATCATTGTAACATTATCAATTCAGGAAGAGAAGAAGAGCAAGCAGAGAAATGTATGAAGAACACCCATGTACAGGCATTTGAATTAATAGAAGAAACATTGATTCAAATTCATTGGTTGTGTTGTTTCTCTGTGTATTGATGTTATGCTCAATTGATGTCTACTTCCTGTCATGCATTTGCTTTTATATGTTGTGTATGTGATTTCATAGTTGAACTGAAGTCTAAGAGAGTTAGTGAATGAGTTTCAATTGTTTCTCTAATTGAGCCAGAGGATTCCTGCAAGGGGTGCAGTTGAATTGTCCGCAAGGAGTGCGTTGACAGAAGGGTTCAATTAGAGTTAGCTTTTGTCTTCATTCATCCAGAAGGTGTAGTTGGGAACATGTGCCGTGCAAGGAGTGTGCAGGCCAGGAAAAATTCTCAGGGTTGCGAACCTGAGTAATGAACTGAAAGACTGCTTCTGTAGGAGTGCGCAGAGTCAAAATACTTCAACACGGAAGCATCGTTGAAGATTTTCCGCAAGGAGTGCGCGCAAGCAGTTCTCTGAAGGACTTGAGAAGTCAAGAACAAGCTCAGGAGGAGTAGGCCTCCGAAATCACTGAAGGAAAAGCGTAGGGAAGCTGCCATTGAAAGTCATAGGGGCCGTCAGATCTACATGTGACATCGTGCATCTGGGAATCGCGAGCCAAAAAATCAAGTTGTTGCAAAGGAGATTACGATATCGCGATCCATGATATCCCAATAGGCTCAGAACTGTCCATCATGTGGGACACGTGTCAGGAGATTCCGAGGAGTCGGGGTTCGGCATATCAGAGTTTCCTGAGGTAAGAAACTCTTGCACATTGGAGTCATGAAATGCGATACCCCGACGGAAGGGTCATGTGGGCCACAGTCAGGGTTAGTGGAGGACAGGTTGCATACCATATCGGGGATCGGGAAAAGGTAAGTCTTGAATCCTTTGGCATCTGGATTCGCGATCCCGTGAATTCCGAAATCCCGACAGAAGTGATGGGAGGTGGAAAAGTCAACCCACACGTGTGCATCGGAGTATTGGCACATCGGGGTTTGGAGGTTAGAAATTCCCTTAGTTGACGTCGTGAGTAGCGATTTCCTGATAGGGAGAATTCCGATAGAAAGGGAGAAAGTCAACATTGATTCGCATCGAGTTTTGGGGAATCGTGAAGCATGAAACACGCGACCATAGGATTTGCAAAATCATGAAGTCTGATTTCCCGATCATTAAGGGAGATCAATTGAAGAGTCACTGTGGGTAAGGAATATTTCCCGATAGGGAAATAAAAGAACCTTGGAGTTCTTTGGGCCGAGAAGAAGAAGAAGATCCCGAGGAGTCGGGGTTCGGCATATCGGAGTTCCCTGAGGTAAGAAACTCTTGCACATTGCAGTTGCGAAATGCAATACCCCGATGGAAGGGTCGTGTGGGCCACAGTCAGGGTTAGTGGAGGACAGGTGGCATACCATATCAGGGATCGGTAAAAGGTAAGTCCCGAATCCTTTGGCATCCAGATTCACGATCCCGCAAATTCTGAAATCCTGACAGAAGTGATGGGAGGTGGAAAATTCAACCCACACATGTGCATCAGAGTATCAGCACATCGGGGTTAAGAGGTTAGAAATTACCTTAGTTGACATCGCAAGTAGCGATTTCCCGATAGGGAGAATTCTGATAGCAAGGGAGAAAGTCAACATTGATTCGCATCAGGTTTCGGGGAATCGTGAAGCACGAAACACGTGACCATAGGATTCGCGAAATCGTGAAGTCCGATTTCCCGATCATTAAGGGAGATCAATTGAAGAGACACTGTGGGTAAGGAATATTTCTCGATAGGGAAATAAAAGAACCTTGCATTTCTTCGGGTCGAGAAGAAGAAGAAGATCCTGTGAGAGCGTACGTGCCAGGGAGGTGCGTCTGCGTCAGGTTTGGTATCAGAGCGGGAATATCTTTTTGTTTCTATAGCAGAGAGAGAGAAAATTCACCATGCCATCGAGAAGAGAAAGACAGTCACCTAATCCAGAAGACAGGGAGGTGAGAAGAAGAGGCAGGCCGGTAGGAAATCCAGAAATGGAGAGACAGATGCGTGATCTCCGATCAAGACTCGAGGGGATGGAGACAACACAAAGACACATAGCTAGTGCAGGAGATCTGAGTGATTCCGAGGATGAAGTCGAGGCTGAACATGAAGGGGAATTTGCAGCCGAAGATGCATCAACTGAGCGATTGATTAAAGCTATTGCCAGGATGGGTGCAAAGGCGAAGATGGATATTCCAGTTTATGAGGGAAATCTGGATGCAGAGGAGATGCTAGATTGGATATGAGCTCTTGAAACCTACTTCGATTATGAGGATATCGAGGAGGATAAGAAGGTCAGACATGCTATCACATGCTTGAAGGGACATGCAACATTGTGGTGGGACGAGCTACAAGCTGACAGACGCTGCAAGGGAAAGCAGAAGATCAAAAGTTGGGATCGAATGATTGCAAAGATGAAAGCGAAATTCATCCCAAGAGACTACCAAATTACTCTGTTCCAGAGAATGCAGAACCTGAGACAGAAGCTGATGACAGTGAAAGAATACACTGAAGAATTCTATCGACTGAACATCAGGGCAGGTCATCGAGAGAGCGATGATGAGAAGGTTGCTAGATATCTGAATGGTCTGAGATACGACATTCAGTATGAATTGAGCATGGTAACCATCCAAACAGTTGAGGATGCTTATCAGATGGCTTTGAAAGATGAAGAGAAGCTGAGCTGAAAGAAAGGTCAAAGGGGCAGAGGTAGGATTTAGCCTAGAGGCAAGGCAGCTGCCCAGGATAAATATCAGAAACCCAAGGAGGAATGGAAGAAACCTCAGGGTAAGATTGAGAGGGGTAGAACCTCGCAGAGAGGACCACATGTTGAACAAAGAGGGCAACATATAGAGCAGAGTGGAGGAAATGTTGATGACAATACTTTTCCTCGTACCAGAGGTAGAGGAAGAGGAAGAGGTGGAGTAATCACATGCTTCACATGTGGAAAGAATGGGCATAGGTAATTCGAGTGTCCAGAGAAAAAGAAGGATAATGGAGAATCTCAAATCACTGAAGCACAGAAGCGCGATGTTGAGACCGAAGATACAAAAGGCGGAAGGTCATTGATGATGCGAAAAGTTCTCTTAACACCCGGAAAAGAGGTGGAGGAATCAGCTCAGAGGACCAAACTTTTTAGGACAGCTTGCAAAACCAAGGGATGGGTATGCAAGGTTATTATTGATAGTGGTAGCACAGATAATCTCGTTTCAACCGAGATGGTGGAAAATCTGGATCTGGAGACAACTGATCACCCGAGTCCATACAAGGTTTCATGGCTACAAAAAGGACATCAAGTGAGTGTCACTAAACAATGCTTGGTTGAATTCAGGATAGGGGAGTATAACGATAAGGTACTCTGTGATGTCATTCCCATAGATGTTTTTCATTTATTGCTAGGTAGACCATGGAAATATGAAAGAAATGTGGTTCATGATGGGAGGATGAACACATATACCCTGGAGAGAAATGGGAGGACATACAGGTTGCTTCCGATAAAGGATAAGGAGGTGAAGCCATAAGTAAGCAACACAATACTTCTCATGAGTGGGAAGGAACTTGTTACAGAGGTGAAGAAGAAGAAAGATCCACAATTCTTTGTGGTCGGGAAACCGAGGATTGTCTTGACTAGCACAAGAGTGGATGACTTGCCAGATGAGATTCAGGAGCTATTGGAAGAGTTCGCTGATATCATAGTGGACGAATTACCTCGTTCGTTGCCACCAATGAGGAGTGTGAGTCATCATATATACCTCATACCAGGAGCTAGTTTACCAAACAAAGCCGCATACAGATTGATGCTGCAGGAAAATGAGGAGGTCAAGAAGTAGGTCCAGGAGTTATTGGACAAAGGATTGGTCAAGGAAAGCTTGAGTCCATGTGTTGTTCCAAGAGTGCTTAGCCCAAAGAAGGATGGAGGATGGAGAATGTGTACCGACTCAAGGGCCATCAATAAAATAACCATCAGGTACAGGTTCCCTTTGCCAATAATGGATGATTTGATGGATTGCCTGAGTGGGGCAAATTATTTTTCAAAAATTGACTTGAAAAGTGGATATCACCAGATTCGCATGAGAGAGGGTGATGAGTGGAAGACAGCTTTCAAAACAAACAAAGGTTTGTATGAATGGCTAGTCATGCCATTTGGCTTGACAAGTGAGCCAAGTACCTTTATGAGGTTAATGAATGAAGTCTTGAAGGATTTCATCGGGAAATTTGTCGTCGTATATCTGGATGACATATTAATTTTCAGCAAGACAAAGACTGAACATTTGAAGCATTTAGCCATTGTGATGAGGAAGCTACAGCAGGAGAAGCTGTTGATTAATATGAAGAAGTCCTCATTTATGAAGACAGAGATCATTTACTTGGGTTTTGTTATTTCGGCGAATGAATTGAGGATGGACCCAGATAAAGTGGAAGTAATTAAGAATTGGCCATCACCGAGAAATATTTTCGAGGTGAGAAGTTTTCATGGTTTGGCTAGTTTCTACCGGAATTTCATCAGGAATTTCAGTGGAATTAGCTCAACGATGATGGACACAGTAAAGAAGCAACATAAGTCTTTTCACTGGAAAACAGAGGCTGAGAAGAGCTTCAATCTGTTGAAGCGGAAGATCACGGAACAACCAGTGTTGGTGTTACGGGATTTCCAGAAAACATTTCAGGTGAAATGCGATGCAAGTGGGTTTTCCATAGGAGCGGTCTTGAGTCAGGAAGACAGACCAGTGGCATATTTCAATGAGAAGCTCGATGAGGTGAAACTAAAATACTCCACATAGGATAAGGAATTTTATGTTATTATACAGGCACTGAAGAAGTGGAGGCATTACTTGATCCCAAAAGAGTTTGTTTTATATAGTGATAATCATGCATTGCAATTTGTGACTCAACAGGAGAAGTTGAATCAGAAACATGCAAAATGGGTAGAGTATATGCAGAATTTCACATTTGTGATTAAACACATTTTGGGTACTGCTAAAAAAGTGGCTGATGCTTTGAGCAGGAAGTGTTTGCTGATGCAGGAATTCAAAGTCAGGACGTTAGGCTTTGAAAATCTCAGGTACATGTATGCAGGAGATGCAGATTTTGCAGAGGCGTATGAAGCAACTGAGAATACAATTCTCAGAGACCGAAGCCCATGGATAGATTATATGATCCATTAGGGATTGTTGTTAAGAGGCAATCAATTGTGCATTCTGAATTGCTCCATGAGGGAGAATCTTCTAAAAGAAAAACACAGTGGTGGATTAACAGGACACTTTGGCCATGAAAAAACGTTCGCGAAGCTGAGCGAATCATAATTTTGGCTGGGAATATGACCATATGTCAAAATATTTGTTGACAGGTGTAGATTTTGCCAGCATTCAAAGGGGAGAAAACAGAATGCAGGACTCTATCAGCCATTGCCCATACCAGAGAGGCCATGGGAGGCGATAAGTATGGATTTTGTATTGGGGTTGCCGAGGACACAAAGAGGTGTTGATTCGATCTTTGTGGTCGTAGACAGATTTTCAAAAATGGCACATTTTATTCCATGTCAGAAGACCAGTGATGTGACACACATCACAAATCTATTCTTCAAGGAGGTCATTCGACTTCATGGATTGTCGAAAAGCATAGTTTCAGACAAAGACACTAAATTCATAGGGCATTTCTAGAGGATGATATGGAAAAAGCTAGGGACTAATTTGATATTTAGTTCGACTTATCATCCTCAGACAGATGGACAAACAGAAGTAATCAACAGAAGTCTACGAGACTTGCTGAGGAGCTTGGTGACAGAAAACCATAGCAGCTGGGATAGCATATTGCCACAGGCAGAGTTTGCATACAATGATTCAGTGAATAGAAGCACAGGAAAAAATACATTTCAGATTGTGTATGGCATGCAGTCGAGAGGAGTTGATGAATTGAGGGATTCAGAGAAGACTTCTACTAGCAACGCTAGTGCAGAAGGATTCGCGGAAGCGATGAAGGAACTTCATGACCAGGTGAAGGAGCGACTGATTGATTCAAGTCAGGAGTATAAGCGCAGAGAAGATCAACATTGGAGACAACTTCAGTTTGAAGTTGGTGATCTGGTTTTGGCACATTTGAGGAAGGAAAGGTTCCCAAGGGGAACATACAATAAACTGAAAATGAAGAAAATCGGGCCATGCAAGGTCTTGAGAAAGTTTAGGGAAAATGCTTATGATATCGAGTTGCTATATGGAATCGGGATATATCCGATATTCAATGTTGCAGATTTATACCCATACAGAGCTGGAGAAGTAGAGACTGGAACCGAGGGACCAGTGATCCAGTGGATGAAACAATTGTATTTTGCAGAGAAGCCACAGATGGAGTGCATACTGGACAACGAAGCAGGTAAGAGGACCAGGAGGAAAGAATACTATGAGTATCTGGTCAAGTGGAAGAATCATCTAGTGGAAGATGCCAGCTGGGAGAGTGAAGCAGAAATACAGAAGTATGGACAAACCGTGCAGGAGCTCATGGACAGGAGCCCATGAAAGTTTTCAAGCTGAGGAGTATGATGCAGGAGAATCTCCAACTCATCAAGCGAGCCAGCGTGGCGCGGAAGACAGTTGGATAAGCCAGCACAAAATTTTGAAAAATGCTTTGGGACTGTTGCACAGATCTTAAATTAGTCATTTAATATAGGACGCCTTTGTACTTTGTAATGGACCTTGATCCTTTAATCTCTCATCCTTAGGTAGATAGACGACATTTAATTTAGTTAATGCTGGTAGATAGGATTTTAATTCTAGATTTGATAGCTTAGAGTCCGAGAGGGAAAATGGATATAGACACCCTCATTGTATCATTGTAACATTATCAATTCAGGAACAACAGAAGAGAAAGAAGATAAATGTATGAAGAACACCCATGTACAGGCATTTGAATTAATAGAAGAAATTTTGATTCAAATATGTGGTTTGTGTTGTTTCTCTATGTATTGATGTTATGCTCAATTGATGTCTACTTCCTGTCATGCATTTGCTTTTATATGCTGTGTATGTGATTTCATGGTTGAATTGAAGTCTGAGAGAGTGAGTGAATGAGTTTCAATTGTTTCTCTAATTGAGCTAGAGGATTCCTGCAAGGGGTGCAGTTGAATTGTCCGCAAGGAGTGCGTTGACAGAAGGTTTCAATTAGAGTCAGATTTTGTCTTCATTCATCCAGAAGGTGTAGTTGGGCACAGGTATCGTGCAAGGAGTGCACAGGCCAAGAAAAAGTGTCAGGGTTGTGAACCTGAGTAAGGAACTGAAAGACTGTTGCTGCAGGAGTGTGCAGAGTCAAAAGACTTCAACAAGGAAGCATCATTGAAGAGTTTCCGCAAGGAGTGCGCGCAAGCAGTTCTATGAAGGACTTGAGAAGTCGAGAACAATATCAGGAGGAGTAGGCCTCCGAAATCACTGAAGGATAAGCGTAGGGAAGCTGCCAGTGAAATTCATAGGGGCCGTCGTATCTACATGTGACATCGCGTATCTGGGAATCGCGAGCCGAAACATCAAGTTGTTGCAAAGGAGATTTCGATATCGCGATCCACGATATACCGATAGGATTAGAACCTTCCATCGTGTGGGACACGTGTCAGGAGATCCCGAGGAGTCAGGGTTTGGCATATCGGAGTTTCCTGAGGTAAGAAACTCTTGCACATTGGAGTCGCGAAACACAATACCCCGATGGAAGGGTCATGTGGGCCACAGTCAGGGTTAGTGGAGGACAGGTGTCATACCATATCAGGGATCGGGAAAAGGTAATTCCCAAATCCTTTGGCATCCAGATTCACGATCCTGCGAATTCCAAAATCCCGACAGAAGTGATGGGAGGTGGAAAAGTCAACCCACACGTCTGCATCGGAGTATCGGCACATCGGGGTTCGGAGGTTAGAAATTCCCTTAGTTGACGTTGCGAGTAGCGATTTCCCGATAGGGAGAATTCTGATAGCAAGGGAGAAAGTCAACATTGATTCGCATCGGGTTTCGGGGAATCGTGAAGCACGAAACACGCGACCATAGGATTCGCGAAATCGTGAATTCCGATTTCCCGATCATTAAGGGAGATCAATTGAAGAGTCACTATGGGTAAGGAATATTTCCCGATAGGGAAATAAAAGAACCTTGGAGTTCTTCGGGCCGAGAAGAAGAAGAAGATCCCGAGGAGTCGGGGTTCGGCATATCGGAGTTTCCTAAGGTAAGAAACTCTTGCACATTGGAGTTGTGAAATGTGATACCCCAATGGAAGGGTCGTGTGGGCCACAGTCAGGCTTAGTGGAGGACAGGTGGCATACCATATCGAGGATCGGGAAAAGGTAAGTATCGAATCCTTTGGCATCCGGATTCATGATCCCGCGTATTCTGAAATCCCGACAGAAGTGACGGGAGGTGGAAAAGTCAACCCACACGTGTGCATCGGAGTATCGACACATCAGGGTTTAGAGGTTAGAAGTTCCCTTAGTTGACGTAGCGAGTAGAGATTTCCCGATAGGGAGAATTCCGATAGCAACAGAGAAAGTCAACATTGATTCGCATCGGGTTTCGGGGAATCGTGAAGCACGAAACACGTGACCATAGGATTCACGAAATCGTGAAGTCCGATTTCCCGATCATTAAGGGAGATCAATTGAAGAGACACTGTGGGTAAGGAATATTTCTCGATAGGGAAATAAAAGAACCTTGCAGTTCTTCAGGCCGAGAAGAAGAAGAAGATCCTGTGAGAGCGGACGTGCCAGGGAGGTGCGGCTGCATCAGGTTTGGTATCAAAGCGGGAATATCTTTTTGTTTCTATAGCAGAGAGAGAGAAAATTCACCATGCCACCCAGAAGAGAAAGATAGTCACCTGATCCAGAAGACAGGGAGGTGAGAAGAAGAGGCAGGACGGTAGGAAATCCAGAAATGGAGAGACAGATGCGTGATCTCCGAGCAAGACTCGAGGGGATGGAGACAACACAAAGACACACAACTAGTGCAGGAGATCTGAGTGATTCCGAGGATGAAGTCGAGGCTGAACATGAAGGGCAAGTTGTAGCCGAAGATGCATCAACTGAGTGATTGATTAAATCTATTGCCAGGATGGGTGCAAAGGCGAAGATGGATATTCTAGTTTATGAGGGAAATCTGGATGCAGAGGAGCTGCTAGATTGGATATGAGCTCTTGACACCTACTTCGATTATGAGAATATCGAGGAGGATAAGAAGGTCAGACATGCTGTCACACGCTTGAAGGGACATGCATCATTGTGGTGGGATGAGCTACAAGCTGACAGACGCTGCAAGGGAAAGCAGAAGATCAAAAGTTGGGATCGAATGATTGCAAAGATGAAAGCAAAATTCATCCGAAGAGACTACCAAATTACTCTATTCAGGAGAATGCAGAACCTGAGACAGAATTTGATGAAAGTGAAAGAATACACTGAAGAATTCTATCGACTGAACATCAAGGCAGGTCATCAGGAGAGGGATGATGAGAAGGTTGCTAGATATCTGAATGGTATGAGATACGACATTCAGGATGAATTGAGCATGGTAACCATCCGAACAGTGGAGGATGCTTATCATATGGCTTTGAAATTTGAAGAGAAGATGAGCCGAAAGAAAGGTCAAAGGGGAAGAGGTAGGAGTCAGCCTAGAGGTAAGGCAGTTGCCTAGGATAAATATCATAAACCCAAGGAGGAATGGAAGAAACCTCAGGGTAAGATTGAGAGGGGTGGAACCTCGCAGAGAGGACCACATGTTGAACAAAGAGGGAAACACACAGAGCAGAGTGGAGGATATGATGATGGAAATACTTTTCCTCGTACCAGAGGTAGAGGAAGAGGAAGAGGTGGAGTAATCACATGCTTCACATGTGGAAAGAATGGGCACAGGTCATTCGAGTGTCCAGAGAAAAAGAAGGATAATGGAGAAGCTAACATCCCTGAAGCGTAGAAGTGGGATGTTGAGACCAAAGATACAGAAGGCGGAAGGTCACTGATGATGTAAAAAGTTCTCTTAACACCCAGAAAGGAGGTGGAGGACTTAGCTCAGAGGACCAAACTTTTTAGGACAACTTGCAAAAACAAGGACTGGGTATGGAAGGTTATTATTGATAGTGGTAGCACAGATAATCTCGTTTCAACCGAGATGGTGGAAAAGCTGGAGCTAGAGACAACTGATCACCCGAGTCCATACAAGGTTTCATGGCTACATAAAGGACATCAGGTGAGTGTCACTAAACAATGCTTGGTTGAATTCAATATAGGGTAGTATAACGATAAGGTACTATGTGATGTCATTCCCATGGATGTTTTTCATTTATTGCTAGGTAGACCATGGCAATATGAAAGAAATGTGGTTCATGATGGGAGGATAAACACATATACCCTGGAGAGAAATGGGAGGACATACAGGTTTCTTCTGATAAAGGATAAGGAGGTGAAGCCGGAAGTAAGCAACACAATACTTCTCATGAGTGGGAAGGAACATCTTACAGAGGTGAAGAAGAAGGAAGATCCACAATTCTTTATGGTCAGGAAATCGAGGATTGTCCTGACTAGCACAAGAGTGGATGACTTGCCAGATGAGATTCAGGAGCTATTGGAAGAGTTCGTTGATATCATAGTGGATGAATTACCTCGTTCGTTGCCACCAATGAGGATTGTGAGTCATCATATAGCCCTCATACCAGGAGCTAGTTTGTCAAACAAAGCTGCGTACAGATTGACGCCACATGAAAATGAGGAGGTCAAGAAGTAGGTCCAGGAGTTATTGGACAAAGGATTGGTCAGGGAAAGCTTGAGTCCATGTGTTGTTTCAACAGTGCTTAGCCCAAAGAAGGATGGAGGTTGGAGAATGTGTACCCACTCAAGGGACATCAATAAAATAACCATCAGGTACAGGTTCCCTTTGCCAAGAATGGATGATTTGATGGATTGCCTGAGTGGGGAAAATTATTTTTCAAAAATTGACTTGAAAAGTGGATATCACCAGATTCGCATGAGAGAGGATGATGAGTGGAAGATAGCTTTCAAAACAAACGAAGGTTTGTATGAATGGCTAGTCATGTCGTTTGGCTTGACAAATGCGCCAAGTACCTTTATGAGGCTAATGAATGAAGTCTTGAAGGATTTCATCGGGAAATTTGTCGTCGTATATCTGGATGACATATTAATTTTCAGCAAGATGAAGACTGGACATTTGAAGCATTAGACCATTGTGATGAGGAAGCTACAGCAGGAGAAGTTGTTGATTAATATGAAGAAGTCCTCATTTATGAAGACAAAGCTCATTTACTTGGGTTTTGTTATTTCGTCGAATGAATTGAGGATGGACCTAGATAAAGTGGAAGTAATTAAGAATTGGCCATCACTGAGAAATATTTTCGAGGTGAGAAGTTTTCATGGTTTGGATAGTTTCTACCGGAAGTTCATCAGGAATTTCAGTGGAATTAGCGCAGTGATGATGGACACAGTAAAGAAGCGACATAAGTATTTTCACTAGACAACAGAGGCTGAGAAGAGCTTCAATATGTTGAAGAGGAAGATCACGGAACAACCAGTGTTGGTGTTACCGGACTTCCAGAAAACATTTCAGGTGAAATGCGATGCAAGTGGGTTTGCCATAGGAGCGGTCTTGAGTCAAGAAGACAGACCAGTGGCATATTTCAGCGAGAAGCTCGATGAGGCGAAACTGAAATACTCCACATATGATAAGGAATTTTATGCTATTATACTTGCACTGAAGAAGTGGAGGCATTACTTGATCCCAAAATAGTTTGTTTTCTATAGTGATAATCATGCATTGCAATTTGTGACTCAACAGGAGAAGTTGAATCAGAAACATGAAAAATGGGTAGAGTATATGCAGAATTTCACATTTGTGATTAAACACATTTCGGGTACTGCTAAAAAAGTGGTTGATTCTTTGAGCAGGAAGTGTTTGCTGATGCAGGAATTCAAAGCCAAGATGTTAGGCTTTGAAAATCTCAGGGACATGTATGCAGGAGATGCAAATTTTGCAGAGGCGTATGAAGCAGCTGAGAATCCAGTTCTCAGAGACCGAAGTCCATGGATATATTATATGATCCAGGAGGGATTTTTGTTCAGAGGCAATCAATTGTGCATTATGAATTGCTCCATGAGGGAGAATCTGCTAAAATAAAAACACAGTGGTGGATTAGCATGACACTTTGGCCATGACAAAACATTCGTGAAGCTGAGCGAATCATATTTTTGGCCGGGAATGCGAGCAGATGTCAAAATATTTGTTGATATGTGTAGAGTTTTCCAGCATTCAAAGGGGATTAAACAGAATGCAGGACTCTATCAGCCATTTTCCATACCAGAGAGGCCATGGGAGGCGATAAGTATGGATTTTGTATTGGGGTTGCCGAGGACACAAAGAGGTGTTGATTCGATCTTTGTGGTCGTAGACAGATTTTCAAAAATGGCACATTTTATTCCATGTCAGAAGACTAGTGATGTGACAGACATCACAAATCTATTCTTCAAGGAGGTCGTTCGACTTCATGGATTGCCAAAAATCATAGTTTCAGACAGAGACACTAAATTCATAGGGCATTTCTAGAGGACGCTATGGAAAAAGCTAGGGACCAATTTGATGTTTAGTTTGGATTATCATCCTCAGACAGATGGACAAACAGAAGTAGTCAACAGAAGTCTGGGAGACTTGCTGAGGAGCTTGGTGACAAAGCACCATAGCAGCTGGGATAGCATATTGCCACAAGCAGAGTTTGCATACAATGATTCAGTGAATAGAATCACAAGAAAAAGTCCATTTCAGATTTTGTATGGCATGCAGTCGAGAGGAGTTGCTGAATTGAGGGATTCAAAGCAGATTGCTACTAGCAGCGCTAGTCCAGAAGGATTTGTTTAAGCGATGAAGGAACTTCATGACCAGGTGAAGCAGCGACTAATTGATTCAAGTCAGGAGTATAAGCGCAGAGCAGATCAACATCAGAGACAACTTCAGTTTGAAGTTGGTGATTTGGTTCTGGCACATTTGAGGAAGGAAAGGGTCCCAAGGGGAACATACAATAAACTGAAAATGAAGAAAATTGGGCCATGCAAGGTCTTGAGAAAGTTCGGGGAGAATGCTTATGAGATCGAGTTGCCATATGGCATCAGGATATCTCCAATATTCAATGTTGCAGATTTATACCCATACAGGATTGGAGAAGTAGAGACTAGAACTGAGGGACCAGTGATCCAGTGGATTACACAATTTCTAGTTGCAGAGAAGCTCAGAATAGAGTGCATACTGGACAAGAGAGTGGGTAAGAAGACCAGGAGGAAAGAATACTATGAGTATCTGGTCAACTGGAAGAATCATCCAGTGGAAGATGCCAGCTGGGAGAGCGAAGTAGAAATACAGAAGCATGGACAAACTGTGCAGGAGCTCATGGACAGGAGCCCATGATAGTTTTCAAGCTGAGGATTATGATGCAAGAGCATCGCCAACTCATCAAGCGAGCCAGTGTGGAGCGGAAGACAACTGGATAAGCCAACACAAAATTTTGAAAAATTCTTTGGGACTGTTGCGCAGATCTTAAATGAGTCATTTAAGATAGGACGCCTTTGCACTTTGTAATGGACCTTAAGACTTTAAGCTCTCGTCCTTAGGTATATAGATGACATTTAATTTAGTTAATGCTGGTAGATAGGATTTTAATTCTAGATTTGATAGCTTAGAGTCCGAGAGGGAAAACGGATATAGATACCCTCATTGTATCATTGTAACATTATCAATTCAGGAAGAGTAGAAGAGCAAGAAGAGAAATGTATGAAGAACACCCATGTACAGGCATTTGAATTAATAGAAGAAACTTTGATTCAAATTCATGGTTTGTGTTGTTTCTCTGTGTATTGATGTTATTCTCAATTGATGTCTACTTCCTGTCATGCATTTTCTTTTATATGCTGTGTATGTGATTTCATGGTTGAATTGAAGTCTAAGAGAGTGAATGAATGAGTTTCAATTGTTTCTCTAATTGAGCTAGAGGATTCCTGGAAGGGGTGCAGTTGAATTGTCCACAAGGAGTGCGTTGACAGAAGGGTTCAATTAGAGTCAGCTTTTGTCTTCATTCATCCAGAAGGTGCAGTTGGGAACATGTGTCGTGCAAGGAGTGTGCAGGCCAGGAAAAAGTCTCAGGGTTGTGAGCCTGAGTAAGGAATTGAAAGACTACTGCTGCAGGAGTGCGCAGAGTCAAAAGACTTCAACATGGAAGCATCGTTGAAGAGTTTCCGCAAGGAGTGCGTGCAAGTAGTTCTCTGAAGGAATTGAGAAGTCGAGAACAAGATCAGGAGGAGTAGGCCTCCGAAATCACTGAAGGATAAGCGTAGGGAAGCTTCCATTGAAAGTCATAGGGGTCGTCATATCTACATGTGACATCGCGTATCTGGGAATCGCGAGCCGAAACATCAAGTTGTTGCAAAGGAGATTACGATATCGCGATCCATAATATCCTGATAGGCTCAGAACCGTCCATCATGTGGGACATGTGTCAGGAGATCCCGAGGAGTCGGGGTTCGAAATATCGGAGTTTCCTGATACCCCGATGGAAGGGTTGTGTGGGCCACAGTCAGGGTTAGTGGAGGACAGGTGGCATACCATATCGGGGATCGAGAAAAGGTAAGTCTCGAATCCTTTGGCATCCGGATTCGCGATCCCGCAAATTCCAAAATCCTGACAGAAGTGACGGGAGGTGGAAAAGTCAACCCACACGTGTGCATCGGAGTATCGGCACATCGGGGTTCGGAGGTTAGAAATTCCCTTAGTTGACGTCGTGAGTAGCGATTTCCTGATAGGGAGAATTCCGATAGCAAGGGAGAAAGTCAACATTGATTCGCATTGGGTTTTGGGGAATCGTGAAGCACAAAACACACGACCATAGGATTCATGAAATCGTGAAGTCTGATTTCCCGATCATTAAGGGAGATCAATTGAAGAGTCACTGTGGGTAAGGAAGATTTTCTGATAGGGAAATAAAAGAACCTTGGAGTTCTTCAGGCCGAGAAGAAGAAGAAGATCCTGTGAGAGCGGACGTGCCAGGGAGGTGTGGCTGCATCATAATAGCAAACACAAAGGAAGATTTGTAAGAAATTAGATAAATATATAAACACATAACCATAGTAGATGTTGTACTAAGTTGTTATTAGCAATTCATCAAAGACATATGAATAAATATGTTGGAATATGAAAGAACAGAAGAAAACATAACTCAGGATCGACAAAATATGGAGTCTCTGGTCTACACTTGTGTTAATTCTCAAAAAGGAGATATTTCTTTATTACCATCAACCAGAAAAAAAAGGCTTATTTAAGTCTTTTGAAACTATATTTATACAAAAGGTTACCAAACCAAGACGGTTGGAATTCTCCTTACTCCTAGATACTAACAATTACAAAACAAAAACTTGAACCGTTTCACTTGGTTCCTTTCTATCTCTCTCTCATGCTGGTAGAACCAGAATGCATGTGTTACTTCATTGATTCTTTGAAGTACTTCCTTCACCTGCATCAAGACACTTGATGCACCTGCTTATAAATTGTACTAATATTCTTGAAGGCTCTATCACATTATTTTCCTAAAAAAGATACATCTTTATCTGTAATTTCAACAGCCTGTCTTTAATCCTTTTATCTTCAAAATTTAGTGACTGCAACTGTAAATTTGGCTTTACCAGCCATCTATCCATTTTAGCGATGTCAACCTGTTTCAACTGTGAAATTTCAATCTGAGCTTCATTTAATCTTTCTTTGATGTCAATTTGATGCTTTATAACATTGATTTGTCCTAGTACTCCAGAAAAATCGTCCTTTCCAAGGCCTAGTGATTTTTTATCTAGAAATTCAAAAGCCTCTTCACAATCCTCCTTTATTTATTTTGCCATTATTTTACTCTCGACTATATTGGGCTCCCATGTCTTTAATATTATGTTGCCTCTGATTTTCTCTTCAACAATCAATTTGGGAGTTATGGGAGTTACGAATATTTCTTCCTTAGAATATGACATGACCACTTTTTGGAAAGTGATCCGGGCTGCAGTAGCCTCTTTTTATTTGAAACCAATATTATCTATTGATTGATCTATCTCCCTAAAATAATCTTGGATGATCCCTATCTTAGAAAACATGTTTTGTAGTGTTGTTTCTAGTTTCTGTTGCACTTCCAATACCCGAGCTTGAAACACTATTAAATTTACAACCTTGTTTTCAGTGGAACTTAATTTAGCTTGCAGCTGCCTTACTAATTCTTCTTGCTAGATGACCTGCCCTTGACTTGCTTGAGAAGACTTGTGTATCTATTCAAGATCATATTTAAGTTGTTGAATTTCTTGTCTGTCTTTGGCTCTAGCCTATTCGAGTCCTTTGTTGACCTTGCTTTTGATATTATTCTTTGTATTCCTTATTTGATCTCGCAAATGACTTATCATCTAATTCATTTTCCTTGACCTGTATTTCATATTATCAACAAAGAACAATTTGGTCGCTGAAAAAGCTCCCAAAGAGCCTTCCATCTCTGTAGCAAAATTTTCATCTTCCAAATTTTGCCCATCTAATAATACTCTATGATTTTTTACCATTGTGCCTTCTTTCGGGTGCATTTCTTATTTCACCACAAATTTCCTCTTCTTAGTGAAAAAGAAGTTGGAGGGTGGTATCTCTTCAATAGGGATCGGGGTAAGATTGATTACGTATATAACTTAGTGACTGGGAGTCCCAAAACTTGACTGTAAAGGGGTTTATGTTGTAATAGGATTGCCTAACTCTGTGAATTGTGCTCCTTCTGTTGTTCTGGAGGTATTAGCAGGAGTAGTTGACAATAAAGGAAATATCATTTGATTTTATTTTAGAAGTGTCTCATATTTTAACTTTGTTTCAGACTCTAGATGTTCTGCCTACGAAGTTTCTAATCCTTGTGAAGACACTTCAGGATTGTTTGGGGTTTCCTCAGTAGTCTGTTTACCAAAGGACTTTGGTTCAAAACCTAGAGGTATAATTCCTTTTTTTGGAGGAGTGTTTATCGATTCTCCCTTTAATATCTTGGAAAACCCACTTCGTCTGTGTTTTTGGAAAGTGAAAAATATGGCCTGTAGGTTAGGGGGTAACGCTTGGACTCTGTCTAGTACCTCCTCATAAGCTATGATTCCTTTGAATATGTCATCAAAGGGGGAGTCTTCATGCTCATATGTTTTCAATGCATATTTCCCACAATTTGATATGAATCATTCCTTCTGAGATCGAGGTCCACCAGTTTAACATCCTCTAATGCTGCAACTTCTACCTTGGAATGGCCAAAATTTAGCAGTGAAAACCTTCCAACCTGTAGAGGAAAAGTTGGCCATAATTTCTTCTAAACTACTTTTAACTCTTTGATGATGCCTCCTGTTATCATTTGCTAAGCCACTTGTATGCACACCAGTCTTTCAGGTAGAAACTTTGGGAGAGTATGAGAGGTAATTGAGCATCCAAAAACTATGATATAAGAGAAATTTTCTTCAATAAACCAATCTGCAACTATTTTAAGGTTTCCCATAATTTTCTTTGAAATATGAGGGGGTGGATAAACATACAATGTTTGATGAACAGGAATCACTACATCGTGAAAGATTTCATAAAAGAAATCTTTTACCTTTTCTTCGCATAGTTTAGAATGATAAAAATGGATAAGTTATGCACAGGTTGGGTTCCAGATCCAATTCATCAATGGAAATGGAGTCATATAACAGATGGAATTCATGACATATGAAAAAATACAAAAATATGCAGGTTAGCCTTTTGACTTCGCCATTTGGTACTTAGTAACTTCTTTGGTTAGGTTATCTGACATAACCTTAGCCCAGTCGAAACTAAAAGCTTTGGCTACTTCATGCATAATTGATACCCATTCCACTGGGAAATGAGTAGGGATTTTCTTTATGAAAATTATACATAGCATCATAGCTATATAGACCATATATTCATTTATTAATGTGGTGGCATAAACACCATGAGAATCATCTCTGAATTTTGTTGGAATTCCCCACCATGTTTTAATTATATCTGGATAGGTTTGGTCACATTCTGCACATTCCTTTTGTTGAAAATTTTCTACGAATGCAAAATTATAAATATATTTATAGTCATGGAATAGCTTGTACATTACTTGGACATGATTTGGGATGAAAGAGCCAACAACGACCTTTTGGTGATTTATAATGCTCCTGGTCAGCACATCAGTGTTCTCCAAATTCCAGCTTATCATGTCATTATATGGCATGATCTTCAACCGTGTAGCTATTTTATGGAGTTCAGACTCTGCTATAACTCTAATTTTAGTTGCGATCTTATCATTCATTTCATCTCCAGAATCATCTAGGAAATTTATGACCTCGCGCTCCAAGATTTTGAAAATTTGCATCTAGGATCTGATTGAATCCACACCATGTGGTATGGTATCAGACATAACGTATGAGTTCAGATTTGAGCCTTCACCAACCTCATTGCTCTTCTTCAATATTTTCCTAGGTGCCATAATGTCTGTAACGAATGGCGAATACTTGTTACAAAGGAGAATGTGTAAGCTTTTCTTGAGTAAAAATTACTACTTTGTTGAAACTGAGAATGAAATTTGAAAATGAAAGATTTTATTCACTCTCAGTCTACCTTACTTCGATCGTTCTACTATGAATGATGAATTTATTTGTTTTAATGAGGAGGGTACAACTGGGGAAACACACCTTGCACTATAAAATATTTTCACTAATCCATAATAAATGTTGCCCAATATCGGCGATTCACGATCGAGAGTTTTGGATGTAACGACATTGAAAAATCCCGAAACGTGAATGCGTGGAATATCAATTTTAATCACTAATATTTTTTAGATGTTAAATTAAAAATTCTTAAGAACTTAATGTTTTTGGGACTTCATTCTTCGTGGTTTTTAAGCTGTCGTTTGAGGGGAGATTTCTGAAACGTGAAATTATGATAAGTTTTAATTATCGTTAAACATTCTTAATCGTTTTAATTAACTCAATTTATTTTTTAAACTAACTTTCGCGACTTCACATATAGGGATTTCGGAGTTCATTGTATGTCAAACTTTTTATATCGCGAAATCCCAAAACCCGATACTTTGGAAGATGTCTTAGTGTTTTGACTTTTTAAACAAAGGGCGGATCCAATATTTAAAAAGATTTTAGAACATTGGATTAATCATAAGGCTGCATTCGACGTCGATGTCTAGTGCGTTCTTGTTCTTGTTTTTTATTTAAACAAAAATGAAACTTCTTTTAGTCTAAAGTTTAGAAAAATATAAATGTTTCAACATAGGCTCCATCTAGGGATCTCGTTTCCTTGTAGGGCGAGAAGAACATGTAGAATGAGTGCCTTTATTGGTTAAATGGAGTCATTATTGCATTTCTATGAAACACATCCAAAGAAAACACAAAACAGGATTTTAGGATTTCATCCTTAACTTTGAAAACTTTCAAAACTAAATCATTTGGTGCTCTCGAGTTAGGCTTATAATGGTTTTCATTTCCTAAAACTGACCTCATATTTGTATAATATAATCAAAACAACCTTAATCATTCTACCATGATTTATTTGATTTTTTTCACATCAAGGTGAAGTAATTCCATTATTTTAAGTTAGGGAGTCCCATTATCTTAGAATGTAGATCTAGCTGAAAAGAGAAATAGTTACTAGAGCATATTATAATTCATGTATAACATCCTATCAGATATGTAGACATTGCTTCACTACCAACGAGCCTATTCAGTTCCCCGATGAAGTTATCATATTTCCCACATTGAATTTTCTTTCACCACTTCAATTAGTAATTTAACATTTAAATGTTGAGATGAGGGAAATTACTTAATGAATTTTCTTTCATCATCTCTTTTGGACTAGATGGGGGAAATCATTTTATGAATTTCCTTTCACCATATGTATTGTTTCAAAACATGAAGTGGGGGCAATCAATCAGTATGCAAAATACTCGGGAAGATATCCGTTTATAATTTAACAACAGAGGTCTGTCAACTCACTTTAATTACTCTGGACTAATCCTTTTCTGACCTTCAAACATCTTCACCTTCAGGGAAGTTCTCATGGGGAGTTCTTATTATATATATATATATATATATATATATATATATATATATATATATATGAGGGACTTTCCTTGAGTGAAACTAATCAGTTTAATCTTGTTAGAAGAACTAAGATAGTTAGGATTAACCTCAAACATACTTTCGGTTCAGCTAAAGTTAGAGGAATTATAAGAATCTTTACCTATTCTCATTTTGAATATTTGTTTATGAGTTTCTAAAGTTAAGGTGATACCTTTCTCCTCTATGAAGCTCATGGGATGATATCAAGAATCATGTGAAGAAAAATATTGAACATGAACAGGGGAAAATAAAGAGGTTTCATATGTTTTGTTGTAGGTACATTCACTCTTAAACAAGCTTCTTACTCAACTCTTGAAACTTTTCCTTAAATTATTTATATATATATATTACTTACTTACTTACTTACTTACTTCGTCCAGAGAAATTTTTTAATAATTAAAAGTTGCTTTAATTTCTCTAATTAAAGGTTTTGGTGATGATATTAGTAAACATAAGATTACTGTCTTACTCATTAACACCTCTTAGAAAATTTTAACTTAAGTTTTTAAGACATAAATTCATACCTCGGAAGTTGTTTATACTTCCAACCAAGCAGATTGCTAGTTTATTACCTATTTCGAGAGACATTTAATGTGAGTATCTATGCATGTCACCTTTTTGATATCTCAAGTCTCTCGGCTATCAACAAGTATCCTGCAATAAGATAAACATGATAGTTGTCAGGAACTCTTGTATATTAGAAAGCTACTCATTATATATATATATTGACTAACCTTTTTGTATTTACAGAAAAAATAAAAAACTACTGAAAGAAAAGTAACTAATAACTATAAACAAAACATGAAAAAAAACTGGTATGTACATTGAGAGTTTAGAAATGTATTACTGCATGAAATGCTTGAGGTACCACCCATTGATAGGGGTGTTAAGAATCTTTCCGTCAATATTTTCTAAAAAAAATGCATTCTTTCCCTCAGAGGCTGTAATTTTCTATGGCCCGCATCAGATCTAATAAAACTTACCATGTTTCCCAGCATCCTCTTTTCTGGGTTCCCATTTTAGAACCAAATCACTAGGGAGAAATCCCCTATATTTAGTTTTTTGGTCAAATAAGGCTTTCATATTATCTTGATATTTCTGTAGTTTTTCATCTACTTCAACCCTATTTTCCTGAACTTCAATCAATTGATTTATCCTCTTGGTAATGTCATTCGGCTCTTCTTTTGAGTCTTTCCAGAGTTTCATTATTGGCAGCACAAGATTTAGGGGTAAAATAACATCAGTACCATATACCATCTAAAATGGAGACATTCTGATTGACCGTTTTGTGCCTATCTTGTTATCCCATAAAGCATATTTTAAATGTACATGCCATGCTTTCTTATTTTTAGTCAGTACTTTCTTAGTTATAGTGATCAGGCTTTTGTTAGATGACTCGGCTAATCTATTTTCCTGTGGATAGAAGGCCATGGAGTGTCCTAGCACATTGTTATACTTTTGACAAAAACTTATCATGGTCATGGATTTGAAATCCTGAGCATTATCAGTAGTTATTTTTCAAGGACAGACAAATCTTGATAGAATATTCTCCTCCAAAAAACTAATCACTACTGCTTCTGTTGTGTTTCGTGTAGGAATAGCTTCCACCCATTTAGTAAAATAGTATGTAGTGGTCAGAATCCATTTATGTTGAGCACTTGAGTGTGGATGAATTTCCCCAATAAAATCAAGACCCCATTGCTTAAATGGAGCTTCAGTTTTAACTGTAACTAAAGGTAATGCCATAATTTTTTTCTTTCCTATAAACAACTAACAAGGATTACAAGTTCTGACTTTAGTGTTTACATCAGTGAATAATTTCGGCCAATAATATCTTACTCTTAATATTTTATAATTTGTTTCTCTCCAAGCATGATGTCCTCCACACACTCCTTTGTGGAATTCATTTATAACTTTTTCTGTTTCGGATTCTACTAAACAACTCAATAACATCAATGTTCGAAATGTAACATCAACAACATAGTAACATCAAGCTCGTCTATCTCTAAAAATCCTTCATACTCCTGCAGATGATTTATTCTGAGTTCTTTTAGATTTGATTCAACCAACAATTTAGCCAAGCCCTGACCTTTAATAAGTTTGGTCGGTTTAACTTCTAGGTCAAATTCTTGAATTTTGGCTAACCATCTGCCCCTCCTTCCATCACTATTAGGTTGAACCAATAATCTTTAACAGAACTGGTGGGTACATAAGTGATAATATTTGAATGTAGCACCCAGGTTCTGAAATATTTGAGGTATTTCACCATCGTGTGATATTTCTTTTCCAATATATCATATTTTAGTTCGTCATCTCTAAGAATTTTACTAAAGAACGCAATTGGCTGCTCAAAACCCTCATCATTCTTTTGTAATAATACGACTACAATAGTATGCTCAGAAGCAAATGAAAAAATAAAAAATTCTTTCAAATAATCAGGATGTGCCATCACTGATGCTTCACCTATGACCTTCTTAATACGTTCAAATGATGCCTTAGCCTCTCTTTTCCACCTTACCTCAGTGTCCTTCTTAAGAATATCTATAATCAATTTTACGATTTCAACGAAATTCAAAATGAATCTTCTCAAAAAAATTATTTTCCCTAAAAATCACTGAATTTCTTTTCTATTCCTAGGAATATTAATAGTATCTATTTCTTCAATAATTTTTAGTTCAATTTTAATTCCATCCCTAGACACTATATGGCCCAAGATTTTACCATCTTGCATTGCAAAATGAGATTTCTTGGGATTCAGAAACAAACCAAATCTGCGACATTTTTCGAACGTTTTCTTGAGGTGTACTAGATGTTCTGCATCAGATTTAGAAAAAACAGTTAGATCATCAAGATAAATAACAACAAACTTATCTCTTTCGTCGACGAAGTCGATGTCCATAGCTCGTTGGAAAGTTTCTCCTGCATTCATTAAACTGAAAGACATTTTATCATACATAAAGGTACCCCAAGGGGTAGTGAATGCAGTTTTCTCTTTATCATCTTGATGTACTGCAATTTGATTGTAGCCCGAAAATCTGTCAATCATGGACATTCTATTCGCTCCAACTACTTTCTCTAAAACATGATCCATTTTAGGCAATGGATAATTTTCCTTGAGTGTTGATCTGTTTAAATTTTTGAAGTCTACACACAGTCTGATTTCATCATTTTTCTTTCTTACCAGAACTAAATTAGCTACCCACTTGGAGTATCTGAGTGGTAAAATGATCTTGGAATCTAGAAGTTTATTTACATCTTTCTCTATCACATGCAACAATATAGGATTAATCTGTCTGATTTTCTACCTGAATGGTTTGACACCTTGTTTCAGAGGAATTTTGTGTTCCATTATAGTGGTGTCATAAGTTCTTAATTCGTCATAGGACCAAACAAAAACATCTTGATACTGTCTAATCAGCTCAACATATTTACTTTTTATTTCAGGAGGAAGGCACTTAGATAATTTTATCAACCTAGGATTTTATTTTATGCCTATATCACAATCTTCGACTTCTGTTGGCTGAGGCTGTAAATTGAAATTCAAAGTAATGTGGTCATTATTAAATAACCTCTCTAAGGGGATCGGACCTTTGGGTATCTGATTATTTTTCAAAATAAGTGTACGATGATTAGCAATCTTATTCTAAAATTCTTGAGGATCTTCCCCTTCCTGCATAATTCAAGCGGGATCATTCTAATTTTCTTGGTCCATATGTGTTTCGACAAAGTCATCCACCATTTCTAAAAAATTCCTGATTTGTTCATCATCCTCGAAAACCTACCAATGTTGAATATTATTCGGTATGGAAGGTCTATGTCTCATCTCTATATGGTATTTAAGTTTGAAAACCATAGGAGGCACAAACTGTGAGGTTGTTTTAGCCAATGAACATGTCTATTGATTATCAATTCTAGGGATGTAATGAACATTAACCGATGAGAAAAAAATCATGATTATATCCCAAACACAATTCCTATAAGATCTCAACCTTGGGTTCTTAGCCTAGTATTGAAGATTGATTTGTTTTATGATCAGTTCAACATCACCATAGACTTCTAAGTTCTTAATCTTTAATTTCCTGGCAGCTTCGAATCCTAAGACCAAGGCCTCATATTCACATACATTGTTAGTGTAATCTATGTCCCACTATAACCTATAAGAAAAAGGAATAATAAACTCATTGTCCAGTGCCACAAACAACACTCCAACTCCCGCTCCTGCATAAGATAAATCACTGTCAAAATACATTTTCAAACTCCGGAACTATATACATCTTTACTTGTCTTTTCTTCTTTTTCTTTTTCTATACAATTTTCTTCTAGACATCTAAATCATCAACAATGGATAAAATACAATTCCCTTAATCTTGATTGGAAATATAAACAGGGTAGTTATTTGGGTTCAATAGATCACTTACTGTAAATGCCAACCTTGTTTCTTTATACAAGTGGGTGAACTGTCGGGATTGTGGCATATGTCATGTCGAGTTGGAGGGATCCTCCAAGTTTTGCGACCCAAGACCTAAATAACAACATGTCATACTTTGGAGGTATATCAACAACAACCACATCCATCAGAACTCTTTTTACAAGAATCTGTGCAAGATTAACTACTAAATATTTTATCATACCTACACATTTAACCTTTCTCAAATCGAAAGAATACAAATCTCGATATGGTCGAGTGATTTCGAGACCAAGTCTATCCATAATGTCTTTGGGCATTACATTGTGAAAAGCTCTAGAATCCAACATGCAATTATGGAGCAAGTGATCGTGCACAATTAGTGTAATATAGAGAGGGGCAACAATATCTCTGGCACCTTCAAAATGTGGACCAAAAATTATATTAGGCTTATCATCTTCTAAATTTATAACGTCAACCTGACTTTCATTATCTGAAAAATTAATCATTTTAGCAATTTTCTTTCTGTATACTGGGTTTTTTTCCAGTTCAACTAGAGGTATAGGGATTTTGATTTTATTAATTTCATTTTCTAGACTGGAATTTTCCGTTGTCTTATCAACTTCTCTAATTTGGATTTGTATCCCCTTCTTTTCTGGTTTATTAATTTTTTATGTTTTTGTTTCATCCATAGGAACCTCTTCTTTCCTTTTATTAATAACTGGTGTTTCTGTTGGCTTTGTCTTGGTAGAATTTGTATCAATAGACTTGGTTTTAACAATTTGTTTTTCAAAAACTTTTGAAGTTGCCTCCTCTGTTTCCCCTCTCGGAAGAATTTTCTTCGGTGGGGCGGTCGTGATATTCCTGTTTCTAGGCCTTAGATTTTATTTTTGTTGGAGTTCAGCCATAATATTATCAACGATTCCTTAATAAGATGAATCATCTGTAATATTTATATTCTCGTCATTTTCATAACTGTATTCTGTATTTAAAATTTTTCATAATCTTGTCTCGTCAAATAAGGTTCTTGACAATCATTGCCAAGATTATTTATATCTTATTCTAACTCCTCAAAAATTTTCATGTCTTCTCCTCCTATAAAATTTTCATTCTTAAAGGGGAATTGAATCTTTTGTTCTTCATTCTTAATTTGTATTTGTTGTATTTGAGGGTTAGGATTCCTTCTGAAATCCTTTCTAGGGAACTGATCATTCTTTGACTGGTCTAATTCCATTCTCGAGATTTTATTCGACAATTCTTTGATTATTCTCACCATGTCATCCATATTATCTTTTGAAGACCTCCCATATCCAGAGGGTCCTTCTTGTTCTCTGTACCATCTGGTTTCTTTATTTCCCGTTTCAAATTTAGCTTTTAACTTTCCCAATGCCATCATGTTTGATTCGATTTCTACATCGTCATCCTGCATTTTAGTGAGATCAACAAATCTTCTTTATCTTAACAATAAAGAGAAATATGGATCAAAATCCCCAACAAAAGTTACTTTTGCTTCAGTTCGGGAAGGTTTAACCTCAACTAGAATTTTATTATATAATTTATTGAATCTTTGGGTAAACTCAAGAATTGATTCTGATTTTTTCTTTCCCAAAGCTGCAAACTCGGTTAGATAATAAAGATGATCTTTCATTTCTATCCATTGTCTAATAAAATCATTTTCCAACTCATCATATGATCCTATGGATCCTACCGATAGTTCTCAAAACCAGGTTCTTACATGTCCTTCGAAAGTTTGAACTAGGAGTCTTGAATAAACATCTTCATGTTAAAGACCAAGGATGTTAACAAATTGATTAAAGAAATTGATGTGTCCGTAGCAGTCAAATATCCTTCACCAGTGAACTTCGATAGGTGTTTCATATAATTTTCAGGTAGATCATGGAGAGGTGTTGGGAGGACCAAAGGGGCATACCTACCAGCTACTTTGGCAAAGATTCTAGGGGGTGGGGGTGGTACTTGACCGCCCCCTTCTCCCCCAACACCACCACCCCCGATCGCAGCCATTGATAATTTAGAGGGTGAATCTTGGCGATTATAGAGAAGACTTTTAAGGATGTGCAGTGACCATTCGGTTACATCTGGATAAAGAGGAACAGTTTTAGAGAAATGACCGTAGGACTGGTTTCTTCGGACTCATAGGATGTGTACATACGAGAACCAACATGAGTCGTGTCAAGGTATAACGTATATTCTTCTGAATTCTGAGAGGTTGTAGACTGAATTTCGGGAACTGATGAAACATCAATCGAGGTGGGAAGTGAGATAGATATTTTACCTCTATTGGTAAAGGAGACAGTTGGAAAAGTTTCATCTTTAAATTCAAGTAACTCCAACTCAGGTTCTAGGGTTTCAATTCTATAGATGGATTTTTCTCAGAAAAGGAGTTGGGTATTCGACTGTTCAAGTAGAACCTTATTATTTGACTATGTGGATTTGGGTTGATAAATCTTACTTGTTGATGAAGTAGTCTGTTTAAGGTATCTTCTTGTTTTCATAAGTTTTTCAAGATCAGATACAGGTGAGCTCTTCTTATCGTCTGGATTCTTTCTAGTATTCTTTCAATTAAATGCCAGTTTATTAATCGTGGAGTCACCAAGTGAAACATAAAAATAGCCTTATAAAGTTTTCAATATTTGTTCACTATCAAAGAAAGAAACTTACCAATGTCGTTCTTCCCAGAGAAAAATAACTTTGTTTCTTCATCCCCGGCAACGATGCCAAAATATGTTGTTCCTGATTTTATACTTAGGGATTGAAAGTATAATATCAAGGCATCCAAAAAATAAAGAGAGTTTTTAATATGAAAACAAAATCAATTCTTTAGGGAAAGAAGTTATGGCGGATTTCTAAGCTGTCTTTTCCTAGCTTCCCAACGTTCTCGGACGCTTATGTCTTGTTCAATCACTTCCCATGAATGTTCAAGATCAACCCAGGTGTTAGCAGTCTCTAATATGGTATTAAACAAGGTTAAATAAATGTTGGTCTGATCTTTGAGACCGGGCTCAATATTAGGTTTTTTTGCAACAGGTACAGTCATGGAGAAGAGAAAAGTTAAAAGATCTGTTGTTTTTATGTTTTCTTTTTCTATTTTCAATTATATGAGAAAAGTTCTTGAAATTGAATTAATGGTATACTAATTCAGAGGTTGTTTTCTGTGTCAGAGTCAAATTTGAAAATAATGAATGTGATGAGAGAAAAAATTAAAGTTGTTAAAACAAAGTGAGGCATCAATCACAGAAGAATCTCACTCTGATACATAAGAAGAAAAGTGAATGTGAAACCTTTAATGAAGCATAAAATGTGGAAATCTAACTAACTCTCAGGTCTTATATTTGCTAATAGAAAACACAGAGGAAAATCTATAAGCAATCATATAACTAAATAAACATATAACCAGAATAGATGTTGTACTAAGTTGTGATTAGGCATTCATCAAAGACATGAATAACGATGTTGGAATATGAAAGAACATAAGAACACATAACTCATAATCGATGAAATATGGAGTCTCTGGTCTGCACTTATCTTAATTTTTGTAAAGGAGAGATTTCTCTATTACCATCAGCCAAGAAACAAAATACTTCTTTAAGTATTTTGAAACTATATTTATATACCAACCCTAGACGGTTGGAATTCTCCTTACTCCTAGATACTAATGGTTACACAATAAAAACTTGAACCATTTCACTTGGTTCCTTTCTATCTCTCTCTAATACCGGCAGAATGGGCATGCATGTGTTACTTCATTGATTATTTGAAGTACTTTCTTCACCTGGCTCAAGACACTCGACGCACCTGCTTATAAATTGTACTAATATTCTTGAAGGCTTTGTGACATCCTTTGCCTAAAAAAGATACAACGTTTTGTGTAATTTCAGAAACTTTTCTTCAATCCTTTTATCTTCAAAATTTATTGTCTGTAACTATAAATTTGGTTTTACCAACCATCTATCCATTTGAGCGATGTCAACCTGTTTCAACTATGAAATTTCAATATGAGATTTATTTAATCTTTCTTTGATGTCAAGTTTATGCTTTATAACATTGATGTGTCCTAGTACTCCAGAACAATCATCATTTCCAATGCCTAGTGATTTTTTATCTAGCAAATCAAAATCCTCTTCACAATCCCCCTTTATTTATTTGGACATTCTTTTACTCTCAGCTATATTGGCCTCCCATGTCTTTAATATTATGTTGCCTCTGATTTTCTCTTCAAGAGTCAATCTGGGAATTCTGGGAGTTACAGATATGTCTTCCTTAGAAGATGACACGACTTATTTTTGGAAAGTGATCCGGGCTGTAGTAGCCTCTTTGTCTTTGAAACCAATATTTTATATTGATTGATCTATCTCCCAAAAATAATCTTGGATGATACCTACCTTACAAAATAGTCTTTGTAGTGTTGTCTCCAGTTTCTATTGCACTTCCAGTGCCTGATCTTGAAACACTATTAAATTTACAACCTTCTTTTCAGTGGAACTTAATTTATCTTATAGTTTCCTTACTAATTCTTCTTGTTGGATGACCTGGCCTTGAATTGCTTGAGAAGTCTTGTCTATCTCTTCAAGATCATATTTAATTTGTTGAATTTCTTGTCTGTCTTTGGCTCTAGCCTATTCGAGTCCTTTGTTGACCTCACTTTCGATATTATTCTTTGTATTCCTTCTTTGATCTCCCGACTGACTTTTCATCTGATTCCTTTTCCTCATCCTTTCTTTTAGATTATCAACAAAGAATAAGTTGGTCGTTAAAAAATCTCTGAAAGAGTCTGCCACCTCTATAGCAAAATCTTCATCTTCCAAATTTTTCCCATCTAATAATACTCTATGTTTTTTGACCATTGTGCCTTATTTTGGGTGCATTTCTTGTTTCACCACAACTTTCCTCTTCTTACTGAGAAAGAATTTGGAGGGAGGTATCTCTTCAATAGGGATCCGGGTAATATCGCTTACGTATATAACTTTGAGACTGGGAGTCACAAAAATTGACTGTAAAGGGGTTAATGTTGTAATAGGACTTCCTAACTCTATGAATTGTGTTCCTTCTGTTGTTCTGGAAGTATCAACAGGAGTATTTGACGATAAAGGAAATATCATTGGATTCTGTTTTAGAAGTGTCTCATATTTTAACTCTGTTTTAGACTCTGGATGTTCTGTCTACAAAGTTTCTAATCCTTGTGAAGACACTTCAGGATTCTTCGATTTTCCTCAGTAGTATGTTTACCAGAGGACTTTGGTTCAAAATCTGGAGGTATAATTCCTTGTTCTAGAGGATTTTTTATCGATTCTCCCTATAGTATCTTGGGCAACCCACTTCATCTTTTTTTTTGGAAAGAGAAAAATTTGGCCTGTAGGTCATGGGGTAACACTTGGACTCTGTCTATTACCTCCTCATAAGCTTTGATTCCTTTGAATATGTCATCACAAGGGGAGTCTTCATGTTGATATGTTTTCATATTGCATTGAGCTAGGTGATTTCCATCAATTTGATATGGATCATGCATTCTAAGCTTGACGTCCACCATTTTTACATCCTCTAATGTTGCAACTTATACCTTGGAATGGCTAAAATTTAGTAGTGAAAAACTTCTAACCTGTAGAGGAAAAGTTGGCCATAATTTCTTCTGAACTACTTTTAACTCTTTGTCGATGCCTCCTGTTATCATTTGGTAAGCCACTTCTCTACACACCAGTATTTCAGGTAGAAACTTCGGGATATCATGAGGGGGAACTGAGTATCCAAAAACTCTGATATACGAGAAATTTTCTTCAATAAACCAATCTGCAAATGTTTTAAGGTTTCCCATAATTTTCTCTGAAATCTGAGGGGGTGGATAACCATACAATGTTTGATGAACAAGTATCACTACATCATGATATATTTCATAAAATAAATCTTTTACCTTTTCTTCCCATAGTTTAGAATGATAAAAATGGATAGGTTCTGCACAAGTTGGGTTTTAGCTCCAATTCATCAATGGAAATGGAGTCATATAATAGATGGAATCCATGAAATATATAGTCATATAAAAATATTCAGGTTGGCCTTTTGACTTATCCATTTGGTACTCAGTAACTTCTTTGGTTTGGTTATCTAACAGAACCTTAGCCCAATTGAAAGTAAAACCTTCAGCTACTTCATGCATAATTGATACCCATTCCACCGGGAAATGAGTAGGGATTTTATTTCTAAAAAGTCTACATAGAATCATGGCTATATAGACCATATATTCATTTAATTATGTGATGGAATAAACACCATGAGAATCATCTCTGAATTTCGCTAGAATTCCCCACCATGTTTTAATTATATCTGGATAGGTTTGGTCACATTCTGCACATTCTTTTTTTTGAAAATTTTCTACGAATGCAACATTATAAATATATTTAGAGTCAGGGGATATATTGTACATTAATTGGATGTTCTTTGGCCTGAAATATCCAACAAAATCCTTTTGATGATTTATAATGCTCTTGGTCTGGACATCGATGTTCTCCAAATCCCAACTTATCATGTCATTATATGGCATGATCTTCGGTCGTGTAACTATTTTATGGAGTTCAGACTCTGCTATAACTCAGAGTTTAGTTCTGATCTTATCAGTCGTTTCATCTCCAAAATCATCTGGGCAATTTATGACCTCGTGCTCCAAGATTTCAAAAATTTCCATCCAGGATCTGATTGAATCCACATGTGGCGTGGTATCAGACAAAATGTATGAGTTCAGATTTGAGCCTTCACTAGCCTCATCGCACTTCTTAGATATTTTCATGGGTTCCATAATGCCTGTAATGAAAGGTGAATACCTATTACAAAGGAGAATGTGTAATATTTTCTTGAGTAAAACTTACTTCTTTGCTGAAAGTGAGAATGAAATTTGAAAATGAAATCTTTTATTCACTCTCAGTCTGCGTTACATCGAGCATGATACTATGGATGATGAATTTATTTGTTTTAATGAGGAGGGTACAACTGGGGATACACACCTTACGCTATAAAATATTTCCTTTAATCCATAATAAATGCTGTCGAATATTGACGATTCAGAACTGGGAGTTTTGGATGTAACAACATTGAAAAATCCCGAAACGCAAATGCACGAAAAAACAATTTTAATCATTAATTTTTGTTTAGACGTTAAATTAAACATACTTAAGAACTTAATGTTTTCAGGACTTCATTCTTCGGGGATTTTAAGCTGTCGTTTGAGGTAGGATTTATGAAACACAAAATTACGATAAGTTTTAATTATCGTTAAACATTCTTAATCGTTTTAATTAGCTCGGTTTAATTTTTAAACTAACTTTTGCGACTTCACATATCGAGATTTTGGAGTTCATTGTATGTCAAAATGATTATATCGCGAAACCCCAAAAACCTATACTTTGGAAGTTTTCTTAGTGTTTTGACATTTTAAACAAAGGGCAGCTCCAATATTTAAAAAGATTTTAGACCATTGGATTAATCAGAAGGCTTCATTCGACGGTGTCCAGTGCGTTCTTGTTCTTGTTTATATTTAAACAAAAATGAAACTTCTTTTAGTCTAAAGTTTTGAAAAATATATATGTTTCAACAAGGTCCTCATATCTTCTGTGGAACTATTGTCACCCCATTTTGAATCTCGTCTGTCCGCTTTCCATACTTATCCATTTCTTTGAATTTATGTCGCAGATTGTCGGTTTGGAGGGTTCAAAAAATATCCAGTTCCTAATAATTGTTTCAAGTGCCTGCACCCTTTCACAATGAGCAATTACCAATTATATATAATATGTTATTTATAGGCATGAAATTAGCAAGCACTAATTTCAAACATCATGGAATGTCATTTGCGCGTCGTCGGGTTGGTCCGTTCATGAAAAATTCAATCCTCGCTTCCGAAAATGAGTCTGCCCAACCTTTTCCCTATTCCATACTTAGCCACTTTCCCGTAATTCCACAAATATACAAACCAATCGTTGAAATGCCCCATCATGCTCTCTTTCGTTTTACATGTTTTTCAGTGAAAAAATCCGATACATAAAATTTGAGCATGGGACACTCACCTCTCTTGAGTATCCCCTGTAACCCTATTTTGAATCCCATCTGACCACTTTTCATACCTTTCCATTCATTCCTTTCTCTCCCTCATCTCCCCGACCTTGGCACTTGTCTATAATAAAGAAATGCTTATATATATAGTACATTTTTCACTAAACTTCTGAGACACACAATTTGAACGTCGAGTCTTCACATCTCCTATGGAACTATTGTCACCCCATTTTGAAGCGCACCCATCTTCTTTCCATACTTCACCATTTCTTCGAATTTCTTTCGTGGATCATCGGGTTGGTGGGTTCAAGAAATATCCAATTCCTAATCGTTTTTTCCTATGCTCGCGCCCTTTTGCAGTTAGAAGTTACCATTTATATATAAGATCTTATTTCTTAGTATGCAATTAGCAAGTGTTAATGCTACACCAATATTTGATGAAATCTCCCATTAATACGCATAAAACCAAAATTTCTGGATGGTTATATTATCCCTTTCGAGTGTTAATTTCAAACATCATGGAATGTCAGTTAGAAATCTTCAATCTTCCATTCTGAAAATGAGTCCGACCGACCGTTTCCCGTCATCATACTTAGACACTTTCCCAAAATTTCACAAATATATAAATCGACCGCTGAATTGCCCCATCATGATCTCTTCCATTTTACATGTTTTGCAGTAAAAAATTACGATACATACAATTTGACCGTGGAACACTTCCCTCTCCTAAGTATCCCCCATAACCCTATTTTGAATCCCGTCTAAACGCTTTTTAGACCTTTCCATTCGTTCCTTTCTCTCCCCCGTCTTCGTGACCTTCGCACCTATCAATAATAAAAATAAATAAAATTAATATATATATATATATATATACATACATATCTTGTTTCTAAATATGCAAATACTAACATTTAATTCTAACAGCTCATCGTGCAGGAACCATATAGATTGTCATTGATGGGAGAAAGGCTTGATGATATCTCCTATTAATACACATTAAACAAATATTTGTGAGGGGTTATATTATCCCTTCCGAGTGTTGATTTCAAAATCATGAAATGTCATTTGCACGTCGTCTTCTTGGCACGTTCACAAAACCTCCAATCCTTAATTTCTCTTCTTCGTACCCACCGCCTTTGTATTTCTAAATATGCAATAAGTAAGCTTTACTACTAACAGTTCATCATGCACAACCCATACAGATTGTCATTAATCAATGAAAGGCTCGAGGATCTTTCCCATTCATAAGAACCTAACCATGATTTTGCGAGGAGTTACATTATCAGCTTAAACTATTCATTTCAACCATCTTCTGGAGAAAACCAATGTTCTCATAAACCTATGGCATTAACTCGACATCAGTTCTATGGAGATACAGTGAAAATCTTTGGGAACAAGGACCATAACATCCAGTGGTCCAAGGAATATTCTTATTACTCAACCCATGTTGCCTAGAACCAAGTAATTTGGACCTATGGGATTGCTTGTGTAGGTCGTGTCCCTGAATTTTTTGACTGTAAGGAACTGGTCTCTTGTTGCATCGATAAATTTATTTTAGACAAAATAATTATTCCACTATGAGACAACTCGTCTATTTCCTTTTCACCTCATGTCTTCCCCCATATGTTAAAATTGTCGGAGACAACATTGACATTTGGAGGAGAAGATTGCAAACATTTCCTAAAAAAGAATAATAATGGGTTGGACCTCTTGCCCCATTTATTGGAAGACCCGATTATGGTTCCTGAATATATCACAAGCTTGCAGGTTAGTTCATTTAGAAATCCATTCCGCAAAATTGCCTGGTTGTTTACAAGAATAACGAGACAAGAGTCCACAACAACTGTTTCCCGGATGTCTCTTTATATTTTGTATTTCACAGTAAAGGAACAAGCCATTTTTATTGGGGCAAGTTAATTTCCCATGAAATATATTCCCAATTATCAAGCTTCAAAAGGGAAAATAAATTCTATATGTCATCCTACTTAGCTTTTGCGATAACACATTGTTGCCACTTTCCATAACTGTCTTTGTCCAAGAATATCAACTGGGAATTTGACCCAGTAACATTTTGGTACTAGGCCTTGTTGAAGCACAAGGATTCCCACTATTTTTATGAGGTTTTTAATGGCTTCGTGTCTGTTTTCAAAGTTTTGTTGTTAGGAGAAGATGCTCCCTGCATATCTAAACAAGAAACCTGTTTTTTGGACAGGAAGGGGACACTTCAACATTTGGATAATTACACTGTGATAAGAATTTTTGGCTCCAAGGAAAAACCTTCTCTCCTTCCATGTCACATTATGAGAAGAATGTTTTTTGCAGAAGTAGCACGAAAATACAACTACTGGTTTCATTTGTTGCAAAATAAGAGAAAAAAACAATTCATTCCTCTGCCTTGGAAAGTCGACGACTTCGTGTTGAAAAATGCCAACAAAATTGATGAATTCGCAATGCGTTCTAGCAACTTCAATATGAGATATGATAAAATCCTAAGAGAGTTTGACGCCAATAATATTTTTCGACAACATTTACAAACACCTGGCTTCGGCGATTGTTTTTTCAAAAAACACCTGTCTGGAAATAGAGACACTGGCAGCAACGTGTTGATATTATGGTAGTTGCAGGAGGTATTTACCTCCATGTGTAAACCTGATGAGAATAGAATACTCTGGAAAGAAAGAAGAAACCCTAATGAGTTCACTAATAACCGTAGAATACATGTCAGCTCAAGAGGATAATTTATATTAGGTTATTAGCCTCCAAGAGAAGTCGGCCAGAAGAATTAATATATACTGAATAGATAGATACCCAGAATGAGAAGTTGGCCCAGGCAGTTAGCCAGAATTAGTTTAAATATAGGAGGCCAGTTCTCATTCTAGAAAGCAGTCTCAGAATTTCAAAGCAACAACTTGTGCGCACTGCAATGCCCAATATTGTGCACGGGTTTGAGGATATCTTCCATTGTAGTTTTTGTAGCTAGCAGATCACATTTGGCTTGGACTATCTCTTGGTTAGGGTTTGGAATATCTGATTAGCTCTTGTTGATGCGCTATCCTTGGGTAAAGGTGTGCTACCCTTTTTTTGTCTTCCAGAATGATTCTGTGTCAAGGTTAAGGTGCTCAGAGGGTGGATTTGGCCTATGGTTGGGTGACAATAGTATTGTCAATGGTAAAATGAGAACATCCATTATATTCTAATAGGTTATGGGCCCACACCTCCTTCATTCAGTCAAACTGTTGTAGATAAACATAGTCGTAAGGATATTAAGCTTGTTGAAGAACTACCACTAGGGTTTCTAGTAGGAACAGTCACCATAGCACTGTTGCTAGGGTTACTAGCAGGTGCAGTTGTAGAAACACTAATCCTCTTGTTGAAGAACCTTAAATTAAGGGATTGACCTAATATTTGGATAGATCAGTGCACCCTAGCCTAGTGCATCTCCTGGTAGTCTCAGAAATCCAAGACGTAAAATTTGAGATTTTGGTCAAATCTAGGGTTGACCAAGTCAAAACAACCATGACTTAATATATGAAGTTAGAAAACAAGTTAGATGGAGATTCTAACTTCAAATCATGGAAGACAAGGATTGATCTCATCCTTTCCAAGAATAAAGTGTTGGATATTGTGAAAGCAATGATAGTGAAACCAAAGTTTGAAGAAGGGAAAGAGAAGGAACTGTAGAACATTGTAGCTATGGAGACGTTCAAATACGGTGACATCAATGCCATGAGTATCATAGTGGATTCTATAAAATACCACTTGATACTCTACATCTCCCATCTTGACTCATCGAAGAAGATGTACAATGCCCTAACAAACCTCTTCTCAGTCAGAAACATTGGACAAGTAATGAGTCTGAAGAATGAGCTCTGTGACATGAAGATGAATAATGATGACAACATAACATCATACTTTGTGTGAATCTCTCAGTTAAGAGATAAACTACAAGCTATTGAAGAGATCATTTTAGAGAAGAAATTGGTAAACATAGTACTCAATGGTCTTCCCAAGACATGGGATGTATTTTCCACAAGCATGAACACAAGGAAGGAGTATCCTACATTTGAAGAACTTTGCACTTGCTATGATCAAGAAGAATTCAGGATCAGTGAAAAAGAGAAACCCCAAAAGAAGTACGATGATCAATCCTTCACAACAAGATTCAAGAATTTCAAGAACAAAAGGAAGTTTGGTTCAAGGAGGAAGACAAATAAAGAGAAAGACATTTCATAAGTACAATGCTTCAACTGTTGAAAGTATTCTCACTACAAGAATCATTGTCCCAAGCTAAAGAAAAGGAATGAGAAACACGAAGCATCATTTTCTGAAGAAAAAGAACCCACAAAGAATACTAAGGAGGATGAAAGAGACCTCTTCTTTTGAAGGTAGCAATACTTTTCTTAGTTCTTGTACATATCTTGTATATCTATCTCTTAAAAGATAATATGTTCCAAGAATAACTATATCTATGGAAGAACAACAATATAAGGATTTCTATATAAGAAAGGATGAAATATATCAAACAAATCTTGTGGAAGATATTGCAAGATAAGACGAAATCAAAATCAATCTTGAAGAAACCTAGAAGAAATAAGTCAACAATCAAGAGAAAATTGGGGAAAGACTTATGACGCTTTGCAGAAGACAATAAGGGTGTAGAAGGAAACATGGAATCTCCTAGATGGAGGGAGATGATTATATATCACCATAAAGAAGAGAACATATTCATACGTGAAGAAAGGATTAGGAGGGATCTAATCCTACTATCCATTGAAGATGATGAAGTATATATCCATGGTAGAAAACATGAAAAATAGTACGTGCTCAATTCGACCTTAAAATAAGTCTTCTTCGAAGAGAAGCCTTAAAGTATACATGGTTGTCCATTCACATTCGTGATCCTATGATGAAAGGAAAAAGTGGAATATTTAGGGCATGGAATCTATAAGAAAATCCATGGACCCAAGAGATAAAGAAAAACATGAAGAAGAACATGAAGATTCCAAGAAAGAAAGAGAAGTCAGAACAACTATTCAGTATATTAAGAATCACAAGATTACCAGCCTGATGTGAACTCACTAAAAGCAATCAAGCAGAGGAACTGAAAGTCGTGATGAAGAATAGTATATGGAAGACTTCTAAATGAAAGAATTGTGAGATCTAGAACTAGAGGTTATCCCATATGGAGAGAGAAGACTATGATGATTACTTTTTCCAGTAAACCAGACATATCTCTACATGAGTCATTATATCATTTGCAACATCCATGAGTTGGAATTCTACATCAGATAGATGGAAAGATTGTTCTCCAGAGAAATTGAACAAAAAGCGTATGAAGAGAAACCTCAAGACTTTGAGGCATACCAGAAAGAGACCCTTGTATGTAGATGGAAAAAGATAACTTGGTGGAGAACCTCCAGTGAACAACATAAGTGTGGTGAAGATTTTTCTATAACATAGATATTGTATCAATATGATTACTCAGTAGATCAGATCTCATGATGATAGAAGAAGTGTCATATGGATATGTTCTAGTGTTCCAAACAATGATATACTTTATTGATTAGAGCTACATGAAGCCTTCAGAGAAAAACTAGTTTTCCAGACCGAAGTAAATTTGAAATCAAGCATCACATTATCCATGATGAAGTCTAGAAAGGAGAAAGTAGTTCTCCAATACATATCTCCACAGATGAGAAGATAAGAAGAAATTTTGGTAAAGCTTCTATCCAAGATGAAAGAATTTGTGTACTCAAGTTGGAGCTCATGGAGATGACTTCTTTATTGAAAAAGGAAGAGATGACTCCTAGATTGGGAGGGAGCACTGATATGTATTGATTTATGGACAGTCATTTTTCAGTTCGAAAAATGGTCGAGGGCGAGAAGTTTCCTTTCCAGTTCGGAAAGTGGATTGAGATGTCCGACGGACATACATTTTCCAGTTCAGAAAATGGTTTAGATTGATGATGTACCATAGACAACGAATTCCCATTGTGGTTAACATGGGGAGTGGTCTAGGGTAGTCTCTCTTCTTGAGGTTTACTCAAGAATACTGGCCCACCTCGCCGGACAACGATTTCTCATTGTGGTTAACATGAGGAATGGTTTGTTTTGGAGGTTGCTACAAGACAATATTTTCCTCTTGTGGTTAACAGGGAAAATGGTATGGATAATAATTCCTTAGGGTGTATTCATTCTCTCCAGGTTGCACTTTGTTTTGTGCCGGAGGAATGGCCCAGGGTGGGGAATGGTCTAGGATCAACAATCAGGGACAGACATTCCTTAGGGAAGATTCATTCTCTCCAGGTGATACTTTGTTTAGCATCGAAGCAATGGCCCAGGGTGGGGAATGGTCCAGCCTCAGAAATCAGGATAGTTATTCTTCCTTTCTTGAGAAGAATAGTTGAGATAGCTCATCATTGATGTCTTACCTTTTGAGGGAAGATGCTCTTCCGAGATCTCACAGATGTGAGTGGAAGAATGGCCCATATGATTTAATTTATATCATAACATTGTTTCTGTGCAGGTTGATATCAAATTATTGTTATGAAGATTGTATGACAATAGATATATACTACTGTGGTGGATGTGTTCCATTGTTTGATCAAGTACTTGTGTGTTACTTGGTGTGGTAGTGTACCACTGGATTGTAGTTATGTACGACTATGAATAGACACAATTGTGTTCTATTGTATTCTAATTTTTTTGAAGACAATCAACAGTATTGGAAATGATTATTAGCTAGATGGATGATCAAAGAACAGAGATTTCCCAGACGAAAAATGGTTCAGAATATTTACTCTCCTAGGACATATGTCCAAATTAGAAGAATGGCTCTTGTATCACTCTGTGGTGTGAGTGATTTATCCAACATCATTTCTAATTACTCATATGGAGTATTGTTTCAAGAAATGATACGACTAATGATACTGATGGTGATGATGGTGCTCATGAGCTAGTCTATGTTGATGCTACCGGGTGAATGGTATGTTCGTGCTCAATACCATTACTTGTAATACCTCCCTAGATAGGAGGGAGTGTTGATATTATGGTAGCTGGGGGAGGTATTTACCTCCACATGTAAACCTGACGAGAATAGAATACTCCAGAAATAAAGAAGAAACCTTAATGAGTTGGCTAATAACCCTAGAAGATATGTCGGCTCAAGAGGATAATTTATATTAGGTTATTATCCTCCAAGAGAAGAATTTGGCCAAAAGAATTAATATATATTGAATAGAGAGATACCCAGAATGAGAAGTCAGTCCAGGAAGTTAGCCAGAATTAGTATAAATACAGGAGGCCAGTTCTCATTCTGGCAGGCAATCTCAGAATTGCAGAGCAACAACTTGTGCGCACTGTAGTGCCCAGTCTTGTGTGCAGTTTTGAGGAGAGATGCCATTGCAGCTGCTGCAACTAGTAGATCATGTTTGTATTGGACTATCTCTTGGTTAGAGTTTGGACTATCCGATAATCTCTTGTTGATGCGCTATCCTTAGGGAAAGGTGCGCTACCCTTTGTTTGGCTATCTAGCCTAGGGTTTGCTTCCAAAATGATTCTCTGTCAAGGTTAAGGTTCTCAGAGGGTGGCTTCGGCCTATGGTTGGGTGAAAATAGTATTGCCAATGGTAAAATGAGCACATCCATTATATTCTAACACAATGCTCCTGCTTCTTATTTCGATGAGCTAGTGTTGGACCTTGACCATGTTTTGAGGATCCTTAGTCATTTTTTACCATTTTGAGACTTTGACAGGCTATCAAAGTTTATGCGCAAGACAAAGCAGAGATCACGGGATATCAGACCCTTTTAGGTACTTTTTGGGATTTGGGATTATGTAATGGGTATGGGAGGGTCGGCCCATGGGTTTACCCATGCCTAGGCCCACTTTTTTAATATATATATATAGAATCTAGGAGATGTAGAAGATAGTAGTGATCGATCTATGTGATTGAAGGATTGTAAATGCTTTGTGCATAATATGTAAAACTGGTAAGGATAAGTGCAAGGGATTGTAAGAGATCAAGAAGAGGCTTTGTGCTAAACCTAATTCAGGGAAGGAGGATCTAGAGAAGTGCGTAGATCTCTTGTCCTATGCGGAGTAGGGTTTTTGAGGCTCTGTGCATGTAATTAATTAACAAAAGATAATAGAAGAGAAGAAGATTTTGTGGACTTAGCCCCAGGGGGGGTGAACCACGTAGATGTTGTGTTTCTCTGCTTTGTGTAATGTGTTTATGTGTTTATGTGTGACTTTATATGATATAAATGAATGTTAGATAGAACTGATGTTTGTTTATGCTTAATAAGGAGAATGCATGTTAGATCTGACCTATGTGAGTATGCTTATTTCTTGAAGCTGTTAGATTCAATGTGTTCCTTTTATGCTAAGTGATATTAGATGTGAATCTAGTTGAATTTTGCGATGCTCTGTAATTAGGGTTTGTCTATGTTGTTACTAAGAACTAAAATTGATGAATGTTTACTGATAAGTGCTTTGTTAAATGTTAGAATCACAGATCTGTGTCTCAGCTAAGGTTGCAGACATCTAAGTTTTGTAACCACCCCTGCCTCTACCTTGGGTGAGACTTCATCTTCTTCGCAGGTGATGTCGAAAGGACCGATAGTTAGGGTTTTGTTGGTGTGTTGTTGTAGTGTTGAACCCTGGGTCTACCCTTGTGCCAAAAAATGGTTCCGTTATCGGGACATGAAACTGTGATTGTTGGGAACTGAGAAAGAAGAATCTTTGTGCAAATATCCGACCTGAAATTGTGAAATCTCTTTGCATAGATTTGTTGCTCTAGTGCACAGTAATCTATTTGGTTTGTGAAGCTCTGTGATAAAGAAAACAAGTCTGATATGAAGAAAAGAGGTAAGATATGAACACTTTGTTCTTTGATAAAGGTAAGAATAGTGAAAAGTTTTTGATCTAGAACATTTGTGCTCTGTCGAAGTACGATTAGTGGAAATTTTTGTTTATAAAGTATAGATCTAGGAATGTTTTGTCCTAGCCTGAAATCTAGGGCACTGATAGGTCAAACAAGATTTGATATGAGTAGATCTGATAAGAATAGTGAAAGATATATTATACCTATGCATAGAAAGAATGTTTGGACTAACAAATGGATGCAGGACCCTAGAAAGAATTTGTTGCAGGTTATCTACTATGATTCTAGCGCATAGTATAAGAGATGTTGGGGAGCATTAAAAAGAAAGAGAGGGTTAAACCTTTCCTATAGTTGCAGAAAACCAGGACATCTTGCTAAGGAATACCTTGGAATAAGACCTAGTTGCCTCTGTTGCAAAGCATTAGACCATGAAGTATTGGATTTCCATAGAATGATCGCTAAGGTTGAAATAATTAATATGAACCAAGAAAACCCTAAGGTGGATCCATAAACTGATATTATGATATAACCCCAGAAAGAATAAAAAAAAGTATTGCTACAGATGCAAGGAACCCTGACTGACCACCGACATATCAACTTATCAGAGATCTTCAAAGAAAAAGAGTGCATTGAAACAAGAATAGGAGACATCGAAATTGAATGTGTTCTGGATGAATAAAGACATGTGAATATTATGACAGAAAGAACTTGGGAAAATTTAGGGGAGTCTGCTACAATTCCTTCATTGGGAGGAATAAGACTATTTAGAGGAAAGTTGATAAACCTATGTGGAAATCTTACCCATATATCTATGAGTGCCAATGGAACTTCGACAAAGGAATATCTATGAGTGCCAACATAACTGTTAGGAATAGTATATCCATTAGATTGATGCCTTGAATGGGAATAAAGGTATTAATGGTTAGAAAACTCGCCACCAGACCGTTGGGACCGCGCCATAACAGCCAGAATTTAGTTAATGAAGGTTTCTTACCCGTTGCAAGAGATCTATTAGCAAGTATCTATTTATCCCATCATGCCACACACCGATAACACTTTCTGCTAACCGTGAATTTTAGCCTACAGATTAGTTGATTGTCACACAGTGATCATCACACTTTTTCCATCTATCCCATTACATTGAGAGATTACTCTTCAAACCTGAGATTTTCAACCCCGAGCATGTATGTCAGATGAGTTCAGTGCTGTAGAGAAAATTTTCGAGGACGTTCTCATTGACCTCATGAATGAAAGAGTAATATTGATGTCTGAAGGTATACAAGCATCATCTATGAGAGGACTGCAAGCCTCTCCATCAACTTCTCGTGGATCGGGGCCATCCTGACCAACAGTAGAGAAGACAACCAAGAACATAGATGACCTAGCCAATGCGAAGTTGATTCCATCTAAATTACCTGACTATATCCTGCCTCTAGCCGATGTGATAAGTCGTGATAGTGTGCTAAGAGACTTTGAGTACACCATCATTACTTCGTACCTCTCGAAGGGGATACGTGCAGTTCGAGCACAACAGGATAAGATCACAGTGTTGAAGTTCAATGACTTCAACCTCAGAGATCGCAAGAACTACAGTATGCTTTCCCCATATAAATACCTGAATAGAACGAAGGGGAAGAACTCAGAGATAATCCCTCAACCATCAACGATGAACCTCACAAAGTCCACTTTGTTAAATATAATGAAAATCCCCCACTTTGGAAGGCATCAAGAAGTCAACGCCTGTGTCAAGCTACTACTGTCATGTTACCATGGCATCTATTTATGTCTATACCATCATATTAAAGTCGATCCAATGTTGATCGATAGGATCACAGGGTTGAGTATGCAAGGACCTAACCTATAGGAGTTATACCTAGGAAAAGCCTCAAATCGTGCGTTAGCACAAAAGCTTAAGGACACATACGGTAATGGCAAGAAGGGGACATGAGGCTACAAGGTAGCCTCCATCCAAAATGGTGAAATGCACCTAACATGTCAGTTGTTATATAGAAATATGGTACACAAGAGACAACCCACATAGGTCACAGGATTTGTCATCGACCTCGTGGGGAAGTGTGTAGAAGGATTACAGATGAACTGGGTGAAGTACCTAGTCAATCAGCTCGAAATAGATTGTCGTAAAGCACAGGATCAGGGCTAGAAGTTCCACTTCAGTTGGCTCCTGATCCTTATCACCTTTATTGCATCGGAGATGTCGAAAGGTGCGACCTTCCCAGATATTGAACCGTTCGAGTCTCTTGCTATGAAGTTTGCTACACTCTAGTACTCAAGTGATATGAACAAACAGTGGTAGTCGAACATTTTTTTTCATAGGTACTATCTTCAGTTGAAGAGAGCCATAGAATCTGAACACCCTACAAAGGTTCCGACCCCTGATGAAGTTCTACATAGATCAACACTTCATCTACCTTACAGTGCGAGACGATGAACATAAGGAGCAGCTTCCGTCGTACTACAAGATCACAGAAGAGGATCTTGAGATCACTAAGGATTGGTTGACAGACCTCCTTATTCCAGTAGACCCTACAGAGATGTTTGAACCTGACAGCCCAGAAACTATGCAAGATACACCCGGACCTAGCAGAATGAAGAAGACCGAAGAGGTCCAAGACTTAAGCAGTGCCTCAGGAAATATTGCTTCAGTATCACCTGACCAAGGGGGTGATGATGAAGAAATAAATGGCACAGGAGCCAAACAAAATCAAGGAGAAGTAACACCTCCTAGAGATGAGACAGATCCCCTGAAGAAGAGGAAGGTTTCTCCCCCAAAACCTTCTTCCTGGAAGAAATCACGAGCCACCATGACCAAGATGAATATTTTTCTTACCACTGATGATTTTGACTTCATCATAGCAGCCCTCAACGACGCTTCGCTGGAAATCACGGAGAAACAAGAATCTAAACAAGAGGAAATGTACGATATAATTGAGGTCAAACTCCAAGGGTTACATCAGGATTTTCAATCCATTCGCGCAGTCTCCACTGCACCCCTTCCATCGGGAGAACAAGAGTTGGGAGATGAGCCAACCCAACTCCGCTGACTAGAAAATGCAAGTAAAGCTCACCTTCGATGATCACAAGAAGAAGAAAAACAAGCTACCCTGGCTTTGAATCAAGTACAAGGCGAAATTGTAGAACAACATAGAGTTGCAGAATAGGAGAAGGTTCCCCTCTAGGTCAAGTTTGAAGAAGAGTAAGCACAGATGCAATGATAAAAAGAACATTTTCTCACAGAGCAACTCGAAGTAAAAGAAGCAGTAAACAGAGCCCTCCACTCTGTGATAGTATTAGAACTATAGGCCAAAGACTGGGTTGAGCATCAACTAGAGTAGCTTGAGGAAGCCATCCAACAACTACATCAAAGAATAACATATTTAGAGCTCCACACAGTGCCCAACACTCTGCAGGATTTCATAGATCAAAGAGACGCAAATGCTCGGAGCACAGTCGAGAGAATAAAGGCTCTTTCCATGCAATGCAAGCAACTTAGTGATCGCAATTCCTAGACTTATGAGAAAATCATTGAGAATCCAGAATTGAAGGCACTAGAGTTATATCTCCAGGAAGAGAAGTATCAAGCAAAACAATACAGGCGCAGTTGAAGCCCCTATCAGCTATAGAAAGAATGAAGAGATCCCAAGAGTGGCACACTACCCATCAACAGGTCCATACTATTCATAGCAGATTTATGGAAGTAACTCATAGGCTCCAATCTGTATAGGATGAGTCTTATAACTATTCATAGAAATCGAAGGTCAAGGAGTGGAACTGGAGCAAGTTGTCACTGCATCTGAACAGTGCCTCGAAGGAACTGTCAATGAAGTAGTAATACAAGAGTTCATTGAACATGAGGTCATAGCACATAAACAATTAGAAGCATATTGAGATAAGATCGAGACTTTTGAAGAAGAACTAGTCAGATCAGAGTGACTTGCGATGAGTCACAGGTGAGTGTTGGGGACCTATGGGCCCTTAACCAAGTTTTGAGGATCCTTGGTCATTTTTTACCATTTTGGGACTTCGACAGGATGTCGAAGGTGGAGCACAAGACGAATCAAAGATCATGGGATCTCGAAACCTTTTAGGTCTTTTTTGGGATTTGGGATTATGTAATGGGTATGGGAAGGTCGAACCATGGGTTTACCCATGACTAGGCCCACTTTTGTAATATATATATATATAGAAGCTAGGTGATCTAGAAGATAGTAGTGATCAATCTATGTGATCGAAAGATTGTAAATGCTCTGTGCATACTATGTAAGATTGGTTAGGCTAAGTGCAAGGGACTGTAAGAGATTGAGAGGAGGCTTTGTGCTAAACCTAAGTCGAGGAAGGAGGATCTAGCAAAGTGCACAGATATCGTGTCCTATGCAGAGTAGGTTTTTTTAGGCTCTGTGCATGTAATTGATTAAAAGAAGATACTAGAAGAGAATAAAAGTTGGTGGACGTAGCCTTAGGGGGGGTGAACCACACATATGTTGTGTTTCTCTACTTTGTGCAATGTGTTGATGTGTTACTTGCTATGATATAGATGAATGTTAGATAGAATTGATGTTTCTTTGTGCTTAATAAGGATAATGAATGTTAGATCTGACCTATGTGAGTATGCTTAGTGCCTGAAGTTGTTAGATTCAATGTGTTCCTTTTACACTAAGTGATATTATATGTGGATCTGGTTGAATACTGCGATGATCTGTAATTAGGGTTTGTCTGTGTCATTAATAAGAACTGAATATTGATGAATGTTTACTGCTAAATGCTCTGTTAAATTTTAGAATCACATATATGTGTCCTAGCTAAGGTTGCATACATCTAATTCCTACAACCACCTCTACCTATACCTTGGGTGAGACTTCATCTTCTTCGCAGGTGATGCCTAAAGGGTCGGTAGTTAAGGTTTTGTTGGTGCATTGTTGTAGCGTTGAACCCTGGGTCTGCCCTTGTGCCAACACTTAGATACACTACAAAGCAACACTAATTTCTACAGGAAATAGGGGAACAACCTCGGTGACAAGAGTGTTCAATCAATGAATAGCACTCCAAAAAGTAAGACATCCCGAAGCATCACTCCAATGGCCCACCACAACAACAAAGAAAATCAGAGTTCTTCGAACGAAGGAGGAGATAATGACCCTCCCCACTCTAAAATTGATAGTTCTCACAACCTTCCAGTAGACAAGAAGAGAAAAAAAATGCGGGACAGGTGGAAGAGATTGAAATTCAAAGTGAGAACATGGGAAAAAATGTGGGACAGGCGAAAGATCCTGACATTCAAAGTGAGAACATGGAACTTAAGCCTGATCTGGATAGCGTTCTTTGCTACCTCGATTAGCCCAGAGATGCCATGCAACATATTTTTCCAATGGACATATACGATACTGAAAATTTTGACGAAGATGAATCCTTCATGTTCCAGAGCGTTGTTTTTGACAACCAGTCCAAAAAATTGATCATTGAAAAGAAATATGTAAAAAATAAGAAAGGAATATCTCATTCAGAGGTTGACCTTGCCAACATGAAGTTGTCCAAAATATGTCAACTTCACATAGTGATCGGAGATGCACTTCATGGTTCCATTGGAGGCATCGAGGTCAAGAATGCCAGACTGAAGGACCGGGTGAAGCAATTGGAAGAGGCTTTGATTCCTATGTCATTTCTTACCAATCCTTTGGCAATAGCCATGTCTACCACATGTGCATCCAACTTAAAAGGATCCTCTATCCTCCTCACATATTGTAGAGGATATGTGGAGAATAATATCAAGAAAATAATGGAGTTGGTTACTAAGGCATGGAAAAAATCACAAACCATCACTTCCCTTGTAACCAAGGCACATAGTTTGCTTGAACATTTGCAGGCGTAGTTAAAAGAAGAAGAACATTTATATTTAAACATGGTCCTTCCTTTTGGCACCATTGTCAACAAGTTCACGATAGAAACAAAAAGAAGACAACAAGATCTTCCATCCAAAAACCGGATCAGTCAATTAAATGCATGCTTGAAAGAAAAAGTGAAGAACCTACATCTCATTGTTCAGTCATGTGAACAAGCCATATCAAATAAAGAAAATTTATTCACAAGATTTTCGAGAATAAACTTAGCTGAAAGGACCAACGACTTCCAAGATCCAACTTAATCGTTAACTCTTGCCCTTAACTAGGAAAGATTTTGATAAACATGTTGATATGTTTAAGGCATTGTCATTGGAAATGTTTTAAAGCATCCCTAAATATGATCAAGACCACGTCGACGACTGGCTAGTCGACTATTCAATAAAGAATGAGGAAATCCATTAGGCTCTGCGTAATCTTTCTATCGACTTCCGGGAATTAGAAAATGAACTTTTCAACATAAAAATCTGGAATGAGATCAACGTCACCCCAATGAGAATCCATATTGAAGAATGGCTCAAAATGGAATTGAAGAAGGCCACCAACGAAATGCAACAGACATTTTCCACGATTTCAGTAGCCTTCAACGACATCAATGAAATGACAGCCACAAGAAAATAGCAAAAGGGATGATATGTACCATCACTGTAAGTCTACTGATTGCATCCTACTTTGTTTATCAACCCAGTTATTCCACTTTTTAAAATAGAATTTTCTAGCCAAACACTGATACCTTTCAATATTTGTTTTTTGTAGGCATTGCACTCTACCGTCACCCACTTCTTCTTTCTATAGTCTTGTTTCTTGTACATATTTCTCTTATGGTCCACGAGAGCCCCAATCCTAGTCTATATGACAAACGTATTGAAATTTCCAGTAATATGTAACAAACTTTTACTTTTTGATATATTTCAAAATTTCCAGTGATATGTAACAGACTTTTAATTTTTGATATGTTTCAAATACATTTTTATCTTTCACCAGTCTATATGACAAATGCATTTAAATTTCCAGGAACTTCTAACTTATTTAATATATTTCAAACTAATATGTTTTTTTATCTCCTTTCATATTTGTGTTGTCATCAAAAAAATTATTCTATTATGCAGAAATTGTATTTTGTTATATACTTTCAAAAAGTAAATGGTGCTCTACAGGCCACGTGTCATTTACTGCATGGATACCACCTGTGCTTCATGCTGCTTGTCACATCTTATTGCAGTTTCCATCTGCCTCTGCTACTTTTTCCTATCCCACTTCAACCCGGCAGGGACTATGCTGCCACACAGCCTTGTTTCATATAAATATTCATTGTTTTTCCTTCCAAAGACCAACATTTAAAATTGAATGTAAAATTTTAACTTTTTAAATAAATAAAAACAATTATAAATTATAAATTTAATAAAACATTTATTATCATATATTAAGGGTAATCTAAAATAAATAAAACCAAAATTTTGAAGTAATATCTATATCTATATCTATCTATAAATATATATATAGATATATATATTCAATTACATATAAAAATTAGAAAATAAATAAATTGAAATTAGAAACAATTTTAAAATATCATTAATAAAAATATATATATAATTAAAAAATAATAATAATAATATAAAAAACTAATCACACAGTTATGTAATTTACAAAATTATATGAGAGATCCAAACAAGTTCAACGTTTTGGAGAAGTGAGCGACAATCAACCCCTTTATCCACTGGAACATACATGTACTAGAAAATGTATAACGAGATTAAGCTCAACAACATTTTTTTTAGATGTTGAATTATGTTAGCACAAAAGTGTTTATGTATTACCAAATGGTTAACAAGTTAAAATTTGAATTACATTCTATGAATGTTTTCTTATTTACAGGTATATCAATTGTTGCAACACAATAAATATACTTATGGAAACACTGAATATTTTTAATTTAGAATTTTTTTATTATAAACTGAAACTTTTTAAAAGAATGAAGAGAAAGTTCTAAAGAAACTAATAAACTTTAAAAAGAAAAGAAAAAAGAAAGAAAAAAAAGAGAAAGTTGTGAAACAACTAATAAAATTTTCAAAGAAAGAAGAGAAAAAATGTGATCTTGAGAAGTAATTAATAAACTTTTTAAAAAGAAGAGAAATAAGAGAAAGTTGTGAAGCAACTAATACAATTTTTAAAAATAAGAGAAAGAAGAGAAAGTTGCCAAATAACTAATAAACTTTTTAAAAGAAAAAAGATAAGGAAGAAAAAACTAAACAACTAATTCTTATCATAAATAGTTTAAATGATGATGATGATGATGATGATGATGATTAACGTCCACTAATATCGAATTGGTCTATCAAACCTTAAGAGGTTAAGTGATTACTTGCGATTCTTTAGAATTTTGTTTCTTTGCTCAAAAAACAATAAGAGAAGCTTTCCAAGATCACCATACTTTTATTGAGTTAAGAGGTTAGGAAGGTTGGTAGTGTGACAAATACTTTGAAAATGAGATCTAATATGGGTATAGCCTGGAAAATATAAGAGAAAGTGTTTTTCATCTTCAACCTTCTTAGTGTCACAAAGGTGACACACTCTTTCATCCCATCGCATTTTAGGAATTGACCAACACCCAATTTCACTATGAAGCTCGTGAGAATTTGTTCTTATCTTAGCAATGCTTATTTTTTTCATTACACTTGGAAAAACAGATAGATACTTTTGATCTTCTAGATTAGGGTTGATTACATCTTTATAATACCTTAATTTTATTCTTTCCTCTAACTCTTTATCACACCACATTTTCTCCTTAAATTTTGATTTGATGTTTTTTTTAATAGTATCTTTATTCTGCAAAATGGTGTCTTCCATGATTCCTCAATAGTTTAGCCAAGACCGAGCATCTTTATGCGATCCTTACTTGATTCAATGGTGGTTATGACTCAATTTTGAAGAAATTTTAGGAAGCCTCTTGTATTCCATGTTGTTTATCTTGTTCTTATACATTAGCTATCTAGTCATAGCCATGCTCTCAATGGTGGAGAGGCTTGTTTCTAAGAGGAGGATGGGATAGGGCATATTTCCTTTAATTTTGAGATTATAGGTTATAAAATTCCCGATCCAGGTGGATATCAGTGGCCACCCACCTTTTCCAGCTGGCTTAAAACAGCTTTGGTAATCTACTATTTTTAGCATTTTTTTGGGTCCTAAACTTCCGGAGCCGTTTTGAGGTCCTAAACGACGTTTTTTTGGGTATAGAAATCGAAACATATAATCATGAAATTTTTGTGGGAAATTGTAGTCCTTGGATATATATTTCCAATGAGCTAGTGTATGCCTAAAACAAAGATCGTATGCAAAAGTTACAACCCCAAGAATTTGATGTACTGACTTACCCAAATGGGGCCCACATGACTTTTGGCGCTTCATCTCCTAGGGTTAGGTTTTTGTATGTCTAGGGTTTTTTACACTCTTGTTTATTGTAAAAAGGCCTTTAAAGCCTCATTGTAATGATATTCTAGCAAATGAGCACAACCGTCACATCTCTTCTCAGAGATAAGCTGCCACCATTCCAACAAACTTGTTTTCCACTGTATTTTACAGTTTTATCTTATTTTCTTATTGAATAGAAAACCAGTTTTATTGTATCTTTGTTATTATGTGTTAAGCATCTATTAATAATATGTAGTCATTTCGTTCTACTCATAAAATATAGATCAGTGGTATCATAGTGGTCTTATCCTTTTCATTTTAATGCATGTCCCCAACAAGGTCAGAGTACAAAGAATTGGGTCTCGAGCTTGTTTCTCTTGAGGAAAAAATCTCTCACACACCCAAGCGACCTCTCATGGTAAGAGAAAATAAATATGACGGGACAATAGATCCTTTCAAAATGTTTCTTGAGGAAGCCCTTGCGCAACAAAGGAATGAGATGATGGATAGTTTCGCGCAAATCCTTTTGGGGATACAAGCAAGCGACGCATCTTCTTCGAGCAGAGGTGTTGCCCCATTCAAGGTGCAAATAGAATTCAATATTCCTATATTTGAAGGTCAGATAGACGTATATGGTGTAGACAAGTGGTTAAATCTACTTGAAGGGTATTTTTGTTTCCATAACTTTTCGAATAGAGAAAACATTACTTTTTCTCTCCTCAAAGTCGTTCCCCATGTCAAATATTGGTGGGAAACTTTCTATGAGCAAAAGGAAACAGAGGAATCCTCATTATTTACAGTCACGACCACCTAGGAATCCTTCAAGGATACTATTAAGGAACAATACTACCCTGTTGGAATTTATGACGACTTGTATACCAAATGTACCACACTGCGGCAAGAAAGAGACCAAGCAGTGGCAGAGTTCAGAAATATCTTTCATACCTTTCACACCAAGATGGGTATCAAAGATTTAGAGTGACATCTAGTGCTCAAGTATCATGGTGCTCTACATAAATACATCCATACCAAAATGGAATTTATGTGCATCTCTTCCTTGGGTGAAACCTACCGATATGTCGTCAAAATCGAGCAGAAGCTCAAACAAAATATGTGACAATTTGGGCCCAGGAACCCCTCACAACAAAAGCCAGGAAATGGCATCCCCAACCCATATAAAAAAGGACAAAGAAAATATGGTCAGTATTAGAACAACCAGTGCAAGCCGCAATAAAAGAAGGACACCGAAAATACAAAGAAAGATATCGGGAAGTGGTGTGACTTCTATAACAACCCTTGGCATAACACTACTATCTTCTGTTCAAAGAAGTCGTTGGTGGTCGAAGTGAAAGCCTCTGAATCAAATGTGGGTTCTAAATCTGAGTCAGAACCAAAAAGGAGAGGATGGACCATTGACACAAAACCCAGGGCTACCATTGCTACCACCAAGCTCCATATTGATGAACCAGATGAGCCAGAAGAAGGAGAGTGCCTCCTCCATTCACATATGTGGGTAAAATCCACCCTGTTGCACTTCATCGTTGATAGTGGTAGCCAAAAGAACCTCATCTCAACAGAGGTTGTCAAGCATATGGCCCTATAGACAATGCCACACACACAACCATACAACATTTGATGGCTCCCCCAATGAAGCGATATCTACGTCAGTCAACACTGTCAACTGGCATACGACATCTAGCCCTTCAAAGACGAGGTATTGTGTGATATTTCTCCTATCGAATTTTGTGATGTTCTTTTGGGCCAACCTTATTAATGGAAACTTCATGTTATATATGAGTCTAGGACTCATAGTGTTATTATTAATTTGAACAGGAAATTGTACAGGATACCTGAGGCAATCTCACCTAGTGTTATTTCCTTGACCTATATCAAGAAACGTAGGAAGGTCATCTATCAGACGATGAATTTTTTCTTCTTCATGATTTTCTCTTGGAATGAGAGAAATATCACAGCAACATCCAGGGTCTCTACATATGACCTCTCCACATAGAAGAATCAAGTAGATAAGGTTGTCGAAGAATACTTGGATATCTTCTCCTCACCTACCGGGGTACCTCTGCACTGTTAGGTAAAGCACCCCATCAATCTGACCCTTGACGCATCACTGCCCAATGGGCCAGTCTATCACCGCTCTATGTTATATAATGATGAGATCAAGCGATAGATCTAAGAACTTCTCAACAAGGGGCACATATATCCCAACTCATCACCTTGCAGGAGCCCAATCATGCTGGTACAAAATAAAGATGGAACCTCGCGACTCTGCATTGATTATCGGGCCCCAAATAAAATCACAGTCAGAAACCAGTACCCAATTCCCTAAATCGATGACTTCCCTGATCAACTCATGGGGGCCAAATAATTCAGTAAGATTGATCTAAAGTTTGGCTACCACCAGGTCCTGATAGAACAAACAGATGTATGGAAGACTTCCTTCAAGTCAAAGGAATTCCTTTTTGAATGGTTGGTCATGCCCTTTGGTTTGAAAAATGCTCCAACCACTTTCATGAGGATGATGGGAAATATCCTATGACCATTCACCAATACTCTTCTAGTGGTGTATTTGGATATCATTCTCATTTACAACAATTCTTGGGCAGAACACTTGCAATATATTCAATAGGTTCTGCACACCCTGCGACAACACAAGCTATACACCAACTTGGAAAAATGATCCTTCGACATGGACAGGGTCCATTAACTGGGCTACATTGTTTATCAACATGGCATACATGTGGATCCAGCCAAGATCCAATTCATCTGTGACTGGCCAGCCCCAACCACATTCACTGAGATTCAGAGCTTCTTGGGCCTTGCCAATTTCTACTGCAAGTTCCTATTGGGATTATCCCATATTGCATGGGCCCTTAGCCAAATAACTAGGGGTGGTGGTGAGGAAACAATTGCATGGGGTCAGTCCTAAAAACAAGTGTTCGATGATTTGAAGTAATGCTTGTGATCATCCCCAATACTTTAACTAATAGACCTGCAAAATACCTTTGAGATCGAGATAGATTCTTTAAACTATGTTGTGGGCATCGGTCTCACTCAGCACAACCACCTTGTGGCCTATCATAGTGAGACACTATCATATGTTGTCCATAAGTACCCATGGAAAACAAATGTACTCCATTGTGCAAGCCTACCGCCGGTGGAGACATTACATTTCTGGGAAGGAGATAGTCATCCACACTGATCATAAGCCATTGAAATTCATGCAGACACAAGGAAAATTATAGAATGATCGCCATCAAAAGTGGTCCACATACTTACAACAATTCCACCTCAACATCAAGTATAAAATAGGAAGCACCAACCATGTTGTTGATTGCATTAGTAGACTGCCAGTCGCGGCACTACCCATGGTGCTAGACTCTTGTGGCCATGAGACCTTTGGATGGCCTGAACTCTATGCGACAGAACTAGACTTCTCCACCGCCTACCAAATGTTGGGTACAAACGTAGTTATTGATAATTTCCATCTTCAGGATGGGTTATTGTGTCGTCTGGGCCATATCTGTGTTCCATCAAGCACACAAGTGAAGCTGATCTAGGAA